>JBAMJV010011250.1:0-43379 GCA_037951105.1 Echinarachnius parma
TTTTAAGCGAGGTTGGTTATTTTGTTTAATATTCGGTCATGCTATTATTATGTGCGTGCGGGTCACCGATCTATATAGATCGGTGGTGCCGCGGTCACGTACGTAGCTAGCTAGCTCGGTCACGTAGGGGTCCACGCATAACGTTGTGGTACTTCGTGAATCCGTGTACGAACTTCCTCACATGGGTGAATACACGTAAATGCACAATTAACCGTTGGTTGTCGTTTTATTAGTTTTAGGTCTATAACTTCACGAAAAATATATTTTAAGCCCTAATGTTTTCAGGCATGCTGTTAAACGACATTTTCTTTCATATAAGACAATAACCTCGCACTTTTGAAATTGGCTTGCAAAAGAGGGAATGTCCCTTTAAAATTCCAATTGGATTTTGAGGATTTGGACATTTATTCATGGTTCTGCCCCTAGTCATAATGCTCTTTTGATAAAGCAATATATACACGACCTCTATGATCATCTCTGGCTTACTTTCCATCCCACCTAGCACAACAAAAAATCACGGCCCGGACAGGGCACATTTTGCCCTTGGAAACGAGTTACCCAAACACATTATGAGTCCCTATAGTTTGAAAACATATCTCTTCCAACAGTGGCGTATAATAATAATGAGCAAAAACTTCTTTTTTTTGGGGGGGGGGGGGGGGGGGGGGGGGGGGCCTAGTACTCAATTGTAATAGCTACGCCACATATATAAAAAGGGAGAAATACACAATGATAGAGGGAAAGGGTAGGAGGTCCGTAATCCTCTTAGAACGATACTATTACAGATTCAAGGGTATAATTGTCGATCCATTCAGGTTCAATTATTGTAGAGTCGAAAGAATCACACACAATAATACAGTTCTCCTCTTTACCACCGATCGTATACAATACCAAGTAAGCTATTATAACAAAGCCAAGGACCAAAACATTATAATCTAAAGCCCGATGTATTTGTGGCAAATATCTAATTATCTTATAAGACTGCGCAAATGGAACACGTCCCCAAACTCAAGTAGCAGAAGTAATTTTTAACAAATACCATCCCCAAAAGTTGACAATACTAAGGATAATTCACCACGACTGAAAACCCCCTAAATCTGACAATAATACCCCTCACACATTCTTGACAACAATAATTATCCCTCTACTGATAACACCCTAAAACCGGCAATATCCCAGTGCAAGTCTCTAGCTTTGGCATTCTGTTTGGAAGGCATGGAGGGTTAGACCAGAAATGGGTTAAGAGTCGTTGTTTTTGTTGTTGTTGTGGTAGAGGTGGTGGTGGTGGTCACGGGCGTAGCGAGTTACGTAATACATATTCAACTGGGGGGATGGATGAATAGATCATCCCCCCAGTTGAATGGGTATCAATGACATGTCTACGCCCGTGGTGGTGGTGGTGGTGGCTGCTGGTGGTGCTGTTGTTGTTTGCTGCTGTTGTTGTTGAGAGCCAGAGAGGAAGGGAGGGATGGAGTAAGGGGTGTGGGGTGAGGTGGGTCCCAGGAGAGCAGGGGATGGGAATATAGGAGTAAAACGATAGGGTGATAAACGTCAGATGCGCTTCATGAGTAGGCATACACTACTGACTATTATCAATCTCATTTGATATAAAATCAAATTAAATATTGAATTTTCAGCACGAAAAGCTTGATTTGTGATCGTGTGTTTTAGTTGAGGCGGGTGGGGTTAGACTGGAAAGGCGAGGACAAAGAAAATAATTATATGGGCATGAACGATCTCTGACTTTTGCAATCACATTTCTCTTTTGAATTTCTCCCTGAGTAAATATTTCACAAACTATATACTCTATAATGATGGACGGTAAATGGGTCAGCAAACTTTTCAGGGGGTATTTTATTAATATTTTTTTTAAATTTTGGGTTTGTGTGTGGGTTTGGAGGTGGGAGGGGGGGGGGCACAAATATCATGAAGGTCATGGGAGGGAGAGGAGAGGAGATACTATCTGACATGTACAGTCAACTTTCTGTATTAACCCTTCAAACTCCAATGCATTTTTTTGTATAGACCCCTGACTAAGTATTCTAATAAGGGGCCAGGCCAGTCCTGAATCGGTAAGTGGTTGACAAAAGATTTCACAAAAGTACACGGCTCTAAAAAAGCACCCTGTAGGACCCTATATAAATGGACCCTAAATGGTACATTAATCGACTCTCGTCGTCACCTCCAATTCAACAAGGGACCATTAGCAGAGGTTAATGGGTGTACCCCCCTTTCATCGTGTTTTTTTTGAGAAAAGGCTTTTGTTATGACACGCCTAAATAGACCCGGTCACATAACACCGGATAGCGTCAACGGATGCCCGACGAAAATAGAACATTTGCGAAATCAAATTATCCGGTCGTGAGAGTCGTCTCCATTGCTCCATGCACAAAACATTCCGCCGGATAGAACAACGTATATCGCCTGACAAGGAACGGACAATAAACGCATACGACCGTCTGCTCAAGCTTTTGCTTATAACGGCCGACCTTCTGCTTTCTTTCTTTATACACGCAATGGCCCAACGTATAAATTTACTCTTACTCATGTATTATACATTTGTTTCTATATTTTTGTATATTGTTTGCATACCTTATGTTTTATATAATTATCCATATTTGTTGTATAACTGATTTGTTTGATTGCAGAAAATAAAGTCTTTGAAATGAAATGAAAATGATTGAAAATGTTACTCTCCGTCGGGCATATCCGTTTATGCTATCCGGTGATATGTGACCGGGCCTTTAAACGGCTCTTTTCTCTATGATTATGACCACCAAAGGGCTTCTTCTATAGACCGATGCGGCCCATTTCACATCGACTGAATGTCCACGGTGAAGTACTGGCGAAATTTCTTGTTTGACAACACAATAAAGAAGAGAGAATCGTTATGATAAACGTATTTACGATAATCATAAATCTTCGTGTCTTTTTAATAGGATCATCCCTGTCTTTCTTGGTCCTAAATTCTTCACATTTTTTTTTCATTGATTATTTGTGTGGGTGCACAAGGTGTATTTCGTTGTTGCTGATTGCGGCACATTCTTGCTTTTCATCGAAAATATCTATTTCACTTGTTAATGATAGATATTCTATAAAAATTCTCGCACCTATACTAATTTTGTATCAACATAAATCAACCTGCCAAGTGTATGAATAAAACACTCTTCTCACAGACACGTTATTTGTGTTAGTAAATGTTTTTGGGGCGATATAACACGCAAAAGGCACCTAAGCACAAATCCAAGATGGTACATTTTATCCCACTAAATGCAATATTTTCTCAAACCAAATAATGGCCAATGGTTGATAAGATGAGTATTTCTGTGATCATGGCCCGCCGTTGCAGAAAGAGATACAATCGATTGTAAGTTTAAATTGATCGTAAGTCAGATCACGTGGTTCTAGATGCGCAAATCTGATTGGCTTAAACGCGTAAATTTGCTGACTTACGATCAATCGTAACTTACAATCGATTGTATCTCTTTCTGCAACGGGGCCCCCGATATATCAACTGAGTGATGTGTGAACATTGTCATGGTAAATGAATGTCATTATATGACCAAGTAATGAGCGGGAAAATTAAATTGATATTGTTGGCGCTAACTCATTGTAATTGACTTTGTACGCAGTTTATAATTATCCACTAGATATTTATAAATCCAAATACTGCAATCATACAAATCTTTATACCGGAAAAGAAATGTGGAAAACCGAAAGCTGATCTATGCTTCTATTGGAAAATAGGAATACAATGAGGTATGTGAAAATGGCTAGATATATAGAGTTCCAAGTAAGTTTAAGATGATTTTGACAATGTTACTAGATCCCTTAAAATGGCTTTGACATCATACGAATGGGGGAGTAATGCTGTACAGCAATGAGAGTTTATGTTTCATATTGGGCGCCATATATATCCATTATCATATTTATTACAAGAACTTATGAAAATTACTCGGCATCAATCGTTTTTGAATGCCACTACTGTAGTACCTGTATGCAGAACAACAAATTGCACTATTCGTTCATTAAAAAATTCGAATAATACAGGTGATTTAATAACAAACCGTTAATGGGTTCGAAATTAAAACACATCACAGGGGGTGAACTTTTGCCCCTTCAGGATACCATTAGCCCATTCATCCCCAAATGATCATATCTTTTGTATCTCTTCTCCAAGTTTAATGACGCGTATACCCCTACTCAACAAGCGATATATAGACGCGTGTATCCAAATCGAGGTTGTATTTTTTGTATTTGAGGAGGCGTTTAATTCACTGGCATTTATTATCAATAGAAGCCGTAATAATCACCTCAGTGATACAAGATCAAATCAAAGATATAGACATGATGAAAAGACACGTAGATGTTGGGAATAAGCATGATATATAATTAGTGAGAACATATCAGAGCACAGCGATTATGTATCGCTTTGACCGCTATTAACCAACGAATATAACTAATATCATAACGAAATATTCAAAATCATAGAGAGGAGGGTTATATACATGCTACATAAACAGTAAGACAAGAAAGGAGAAAGGGGGAAACAGATGTGAAAATATGTTTGATATTAATTTGTACGTTCTATATAAAACGCCAGAGGGGCATGTTTCACAAAACGGCGTGCGTCAGTACACGTCAAGTCGAATCTTAAAGTTGACACTGAAGAATTCCATTCGGTTACCCTGAATTAACTCGTTGTAAGCCCGGCGCAGACAGAGCCGACTCGACCCGATCCGACTGGTTTTCAGTTAGGCTAGAGTCAGTTTCGCTCAGTCGGAGCCGATTCAACATGTCGAATCGGCCTCGAATAACCTCCGACTGGCTCTTGACTGGCAAAACCGGAGTCCTGAGGCAACGCATACTGAGTTAATCCGGCTGAAAACCAGTCGGATCGGGTCGAGTCGGCTCTGTCTGCGCCGGGCTTTAGACTATTCGGTTTTGGTAGAACATGCATCTCTCATAGAGCAGAGCACGATATTTTGTGGGACCGGTCCCGAACGGGTTAAATACACGTTTAACCAAATAGCATGCACAGTGCACACGCCCATGAAATATATACCAGATTAATATTGGACTATCTTGGCATACAGTATGTATTTTTGGTGTAGTGCTGTTCTCTGAACCCTGTGCAATGTACCTAGATGACAACATACATCTCGGCTAATCTAAAGAACGTCGGATGAGAACTCTTCACCCTTCATATATAAGAAGTTAGTTATCTTTTAAAGGCAATGTATAATAAACTTCGTATTCTCAGTGCCTAAACTGCACCCCCCCCCCCCCCCCCCCCCACCCACCCCACCATTACTCGGTAATTTCGCCCCTTATCTATTCATGCCATTCCTCTCAAATGTTTTGCTAATTTTTACGACACTGGTCTTTTTACCCCGTTCAAGTTTTCAATTTTGTAATATCGTTACAAATAACCTTCCCATGAACTTAAGTCATCAGTCAGAAATACAATGCAGTATACATACAATGAAACATGGACAAAATGTAATTATTAGTTATAACATGTTAATGCCCTCTACTACTAACACGCAAATCAATACGTCATTAACCAAATAATAGGTCATTGACTGAGCGGGTTTAAGAAATGAAAGTGTTACTGTCGGGTGAAATAACAACATTCTTTTATAATAACAATACTAACCAGATAATTTATTCTTTCGCGAAGTCAATCACCTGCTTGGTCTTTTAATTGGTATTTTTAAACATTTTGTATTGATATTGCGATGATATCTCTATCGTGCTATTTACGAAATCGTTGTAAACTATTTATTTTTTACTCTCAAATTGTTTTGTTGAAGCCTAATCATGATCACAGTGCTTCGTCGTGCGATGTCGGCATTGTTGTCATTATGAGATTTACTATTATTATATTCATATTTCACATGCATCGTTTGATATTTGTCGAAGCATCATAATGATTTCATGATATAATATGTAGACTTTTTAAAATGTTTATAGTATGTTTTTATTATAGTACCTTAATGATAAGATATTTCCATTTGCATGCTTTGAACATGTTGAATACGTGAAGTCAGCGACCCCAAAATGAACTCCAAAGTGAATACTGTAGCGTTTATCATGTTTACGTGACAAATTAACAATTGGCGTCTATACAATTTGAATGCGGGTTAATTAATGGGACTATCGATTTTCTCAACAATTTTGACAGGAACTATTCTCCTTTTCTTCCCCTTTTTTCAAATAATTAGGTATTTCTATTTTCTATAAGCACATTTTGTACATATAATGTTTAAGGGATCCACTAACTTTGTCAAGTTCAACCAAAATCACTTGGAGCTTTCACATTTCTCATGAACCTTATGATTGGCTTACGGTAACACACGTACCGTATATGAAATAGGTATTGATTTCTCACATGTTTGACGCTTTTCGATCGTAGTCCAAATCAATATGCAACAGGTGATAACATTTGACATCAATTTTCGTTCACTTGTCCACTATAGGTAAACTGTGATTGAAGTATGAGATATCACTTTTTGAAAAAATCTAATGAAGTTAATGGAAGTTTAAAAGCTTTAAAAGCAATCAAAGTATCACAATCGCGCGAATTATAAAGGCAACAGAAGTGATTTCCGTTTCAACCATTTAAGTTTAATTTGAACTCCAGTAGCAATGTTATTAAAGGGATCTAGTAACTTTGTTGACATGTGCAAAAAGTGATGAAGAGTTGATGCAATGTATAGTGTTGTTATCTCATATGTCAACAGGGTATTGTGTGAAAATTTCAAGTCAAATGGACATTGCATGGCCAAGTAATGAGCGAAAATGCAAAGTGATATTGGGTGATATTCACTAACTCACTGCATTCACTTTGTACAGGGATGAAAAACTCGCCCGGAGTTTTTCTTATCTGAATACTTCAATCGTACATATCTTTGTAACGAAAGGGAAATTTGAAAACCGAAACCTGTCCCATGATTTTATTATTAATACGAATACAACAAGGTATGAGGGAACCGCTAGATCAAAAATTTTATTTTGAGGATTTGGACAATGTTACTAAGTCCCTTTAAAGGGATAGTTGAGTTTTGGTATAGAGGGCGCTACACAAAAATAATGTTTTTGAGAGATAATGAAAAACTGAGTGTCAAATTCGAAAGGGAATACATTTTAATGGCAGAATGAAGTTTATTTCTTCAAAATCGGTTCAGAAATCGCTGAAATATCCCAAAACATTTGTAATATTTGTGGGGCCCCCACAATTATTCGATAATTTTGAACCAGCCGTTAAACAATTTTTTCTCTCGAGTTTGAACAGCTCTTTTTGAATGATAACAAGCTTTTTACTTAGTCATTTGTATGTTTTCATTCCTTTCGAGCATGGTGTAGTTACAACAATTAGTTTGTAATGTAATGGTGCAGGTTTGGGTTACTAAAATTAAGTTTGACCAAACTATACTCTCTTTACCAGAACTCAACTATCCCTTTAAACTATGTTCTTTCATTTTATGTATCTTAAGATTTCCCTTGAGTCACACTATATTGTTAAAGAACCCACAGGGTTACGGCAGGAAATGCTTAATATCCAAATTCAGCATTTAGCACAACATGGCATGATTCTTAAACAACATAATGATTTCAAACTACAATGACTGTATTTTATTTTCATTGAACGCATTAATGCATATGTTTTACAATTCCCTGACATTTATTTACCGTGTTTAGCCATAATCGTAATAAATCGTTTTGTTTATATCATTTGATACAAGACATTGTACGTTTATTTAATCTTAGAATAAGATAAATATATTAACCTGTAATTATATTTGTTTTAAATAAGACGTAAGTTAATTGTGTAAAGCGACTAGAGATAATTTTATATTAGGCGCCATATAAATCAAACATTATCATTACTATTATGTTCAAATGAGCCATAAATGAATAAACAACATATTAAGTTCAGTTTGTAAACAACATATAGCTACCTATTAAACGGTTTGTTTTGGTTTGTTATTATATAGGTTCATTGTAGGCACCACATTATAAACATTTCATTTACAACTTTGAACAACAAATCAAACCAGAATGAAGAATGGAATGCGTTATCATTCCCCAAAATACATAGGAATGTGCATAAATATAGCATTAACCGGATGCAGAGTAAAATAAGACATGTCAAACGACATAATTATGTTGACATTATCTATTTTGGTTTGCCATTATTTTCCATAAACGTGGAGTTATTCACATAATTATATGAATCATTCTTACTTAGAATTCTGAACCAGAGATACAAACAGACATTATGTAACTGCTTCTGATTCGTATTTGTATTATATGAATCTATTTCAATTAAAAACTAAACACGTATAAGCACTTGTTTATAGACTTAGTGGAATGGCAACGTGGGTATAATTATGTATTGTCAGTTTCCATAAACGATGCAATGATCGCAGTTGTACCTTATTGTAATTCACATGCCATTATTTGGGGTTGATTTAGGATAATTTTCAATAATGCCACCATTTAGCATCAATTTATACGACGCTGCACAATAGAAAATTTAGGAAATTGGTTGCATGCCTGACTCCACATAAATCCCCTCATACAATGGGGAAAAACTCATTCTAAACTATCCATGGTGGTGTGTAATTTGGCCTGTATTATAACAGGTCCAAATTATTATTTCAATAATGCCACCATTTAACATGCATGTTACATGAATTAGCCTACACAGTTGAATAAAGGCGATGGAATGATTTTACCGCATCTGACTGCAAACAGAATCCATATTTCAAGTGGTAAAACTCATTATAAACTATCAACAATTGTCATGGATCGGTATAGCATAACATTAACTGGAATAACATCCAACATACTGATTCAATAATGCCACCGTTTATCATTCATGTAATACAAAGTTGAATAAAGCCTGAGGGAATGATTTTACCGCATCTGACTGCATACAGAATCCACATTTCAATTGGTAAAACTCATTACAAAATGTAAACGATTGGCGTAGTGTGTAATTGGTTAACGTCAAATGACTGCACAGGGCTGTAATTCCAAACCAAATGACTTCCAAATAGCATCATTTACCGGTCGTTCACAAAAGCTACAAACGTTGTTTTTTGGCATAGTTTGGCTGAAGTACCAATTAAATATTGTTTTGAAAACATAACATGATGCTAGACATGCTATAAAGTCAACTGTGACGAGGTATGCCAATTATACAGAGGGACACACTCCAAATACTTCTAGTTATATCGCGTTCTACTGCTATGTTTACCCTTACGTTTGGTATTGTTTTTGACAAAACATATGAAAAGGGTGCGTGCCCCCTGTACACCCATAGCTACGCCAATATTAGTACGGATAGATGACGTTTGTTAAAGGGATAGTTGAGTTCCGGTGAAGAGAGTACAGTTTTGGTCAAACTGAATTTTAGTAACCAAAACCTGCACCATTACATTACAAACTAATAGTTAACTCCAGCATGCTCGAAAGGTATACAAACTTACAAATGACTAAGTAAAGAGTCTGTTATCATTCAAAAAGAGCCGTTATAAACTCAAGAGGGCGCTCTCTAAACACTTATCGGTTTCAGCCATTTTAAATAAAATATTGTGCATGAGGTGTTTTGTTGAAATAGTGATTAGATAGAGAGATAATCAACAACTATTAAAACACCTCTTTTGTAATTTTTTTAAAAGAGGAAGCATTTTTAAATTTTTGTTAACGGCTAGTTCAAAATTATCGAATAAATGTGGGGCCCCACAATTATTACAAATGGTTGTATTTTTGGATATTTCAGCCATTTCTGAACCGATTTTGATTAAATACAGTTTATTCTGTCATTACAATTGTATGCTCTTTTGAATTTGACACTACTTTTTTCATTATCTCACAACAAAATTATTTTGTGTAGCGCCCTCTATACCAAAACTCAACTATCCCTTTAACATAAACATGATAAATGATGCTAGACATGCTAAGCCAAATATGGTGGGGTTCGCAATTTACTGAGGGGCACATTCTAAGTACTTATATCATGTTTTTATTTTCCCTTAAAGGGGCCCTGCAAACCAAATGCATGTTGACTTCTGTTCATCTGTATTAGTGTACACATTCAATATTTGTAAACGGTTTGACCTAAATATGTTTTGTATATTTGTAAACATTTTATCATTTTTTTTTCTTCATGTTGCTAAGCCCCCACCTCCTAAAAAACCCTCCAGAGTAAATTATATTGTTGACCTGTGACATCATCTGTCAATCACTGGTCAGCTACCATGAGATTAACAAAAGATGAAAGTACAAAAAGAACATCCACACAAAAGCATGCCCTGCATACCTCCATGCAATAGCTTAGACAGAGCTTTTCTTCTGACATAGCAACAGCTATTGAAATCGAATGTGTGTGAGTTGGTATTCTATTCAACCGTGTGATGCTATTGTGATTAGGCACTCAGCTTGGGTGAAGGTAACTTCTTTGTATCTGAGTAGTGAATGGCTGATGATGTCACAACAGGTCAACAATAGAATTATACTCTCGAGAGGTTTTCAGAAGTGGGGGCTTCGCAATATGGAGAAAAATAATTACTAAAATGTTTTAAAATAAACAAAATATGTTTGGGTCAAATGGTTTACAAATATTTGATGTGTACACTAATACAGATGAACAGAAGATAATATGCGTTTGGTTTGCCTGGCCACTTTAATGTTTGGTATCGTCTTTGTCAAATTGTAAGTGCCCATAAGTGTCCATAAGCCACTAAACGTAAGATATCGAATCATAATGAATCTATCTGACGTTAGATTAACTTTTTGATATGCACGATTGCCCGATTGCGTATCTTACACCAAAACAATAACTAATTCAAACCCCAAAAATATTTCCTATAGTAACATTATTCAACAGCCTGTCTATAGCAGTCAGAACATTGCTTCAGTGTTTTATAAAGTCAATCAATGTATATTCAACCAATTATTGGTTTTATTTACTATTGGCGTAAATGTAGAGCTATTGGATTGTGTATTTGTGAAGTAGTATCGTAACCTAATGAAAATAAATGTGAAACCGTTATTTCCAAAAGGACAATCACGTACTTGAACTTGATCTTGAACTTGGACATGGTGGATAGCATATCAATTGCTAAAAACATCGGAACTACAATTCTACAAATTAAACTCACTTCTAAATAAATTACAACGATACTTGCTAATAATTGTAAGTTGATTACTTCTGATCATGGGCGTATTACGTAATACATATTCATCAGGGGGGGATGAATGAATAGATCACCCCCCCCTGATGAATGGGTATCAATGACAGATCGACGCCCGTGCTTCTGATCATGATCATTTACCAAAAGGGACACATAACATCCACTTTATACAATAACAAAATGCATATGTAACATTCAATTTAGATTTTAGATAGACAACTACAGTTTATATCGATTTTATAAGGGCATTTTTGGAACTTCAAATTCCCATAATTGTTATTACATGTATTATTAACTAGGACTTGCTCAAGCTATAACTGTTTTTTGCGAGCTTTCAAAATATGCCAGTGTTTACTTTACACATGTCAGACAAATAATTGACATATGGTACCACAATGCAAGAAATATGTTTGTTTGCATTCAACGTTCCGTAATACTGCACAACATTTCTTCGCGTTAACTATGCGCAACATCGTTCTAAACGTCACGCATACCCAATCATCCCAAACATCCCAAACAGCCACAACAACCACCGTGAAGGAACCGCAGAAATCAACAGAACCGCAGCCACCACCATCCACAATTAGCAGGCATAACCCACATACCCGTTAAAGAATCTACGTATATATAGTGTTTGAT
Organism: Echinarachnius parma; assembly: GCA_037951105.1. Lineage (NCBI taxonomy): Eukaryota > Metazoa > Echinodermata > Echinoidea > Clypeasteroida > Echinarachniidae > Echinarachnius > Echinarachnius parma. Next base: position 11,847 of record JBAMJV010011250.1, read on the forward strand.
ATCATAGATATTTTAATTATAAACCTTTTGTTTTAAAGCGATCTAGTGACATTAAATGGTCAAAATCCACAAAACTTACCTATAACAGGGATAACTCTATAGTGGCTCTCACATACCTCGCTGTATTCGTATAATTATATTACAAAATCATGTCTATCTTTGATTTGATCTCGATGTCGTATCACAACGATTCCCAGTTCACACCCATATTGAATCGATTTACATTGCACTACCATGCGGTTTCGATTCTTCGATGCTAAGAAACAGCGTGAACCTTGCACACTTGACAAAGACAATTTCCAGGCCAGTCGACTTGTTTAACCATGGATGTTTAAAAGTAACCCCTTGTGAAAGTGCAATGACCGCATTTGCTCCTAGAGCATCAAACGAGTATAAAGCTAGAACAAATCTGGGCATAACTAGGTTAGACTAGTCTTCAGTTATGCACAGATTGGTTCTAGCCTTAGATCATTATTGGGAATGGCAGTACATATCCTAGAATTCGGCCATAAGTTACAATATTCGGCCGTAACTAAATATATTGTGCTATATAAACCTTGCATTAAAAAAGGTAGTTTAGAGGAATGCACTATGGAAAATTGGACTACAATGTACAATACTCGGTGTACGCTCATGGCGAACATGTATTTAGGTTTCATTGTTCATTAGCTGACTAATTTTATAAAGAGATCTAGTAACTTTGTTGGCACGTGCAAAGACTAACGGAGGGCTGATTTATTGTGTATTTCTGTGATCTGATGACCACTGAGTGATTGTGTAACAGTACCATAGTAAATGAAAGTCATATGACCAAATAATGAGCGAAATGCAAAGTTATATATATTTGCCATGTCATTGTATTGGCTAATATACTTGTACATAGTTGAAAGACTCCCACTGAGACATTCAAATCCAAAATTTCAATCATGAATATTTCTATAACAAACGAGAAATAAGGAAACCCGCAACCTTTTCATTGGTAATACGAAGCTAACAATATATGTGAGAACCGCTAGAGTACTAAGTCCTAAAGTTCCAAGTAAGTTTAGTGGATTTTTACAACGTCACAATGAATAGCAGGCCCGTAGCCAGGATTTTCCAAGATCGGGGGGGGGGGGGGGGGGGGTGCATAATTTACCAAAACTGGACCGAGACACCGATCGTGGCCGAGACCAAGACCACTGGTTTAGTTGTGTAAGTGGAAGGGGGTGTACGTGGCAACAAGACCGTTTGTCGGTTTGCTGCCCGAGACCACTTGTTTAGATGTCCCGAGAGTCGAGGACCGATAAAAAGTGGACCTTTCTGAATGGGGGGGGGTGGGGGGGGGGGTGGGGGGGGTACGACCGCAACCCAACGCACCCCCCCCCCCCCCCCCCCCGGCTACGGGGCCTACAATATATCCTTTTAACCAAACCATTTTCACACCTCACGTAGAAGTGCTTGAAAGAAGAATGAGCTGAATTAGAGGCCTTGTGTTCGCAAAACAGAAATAGATCAGTATCACAAAAGGAACACAATTAACGTTTAGACATTCTACAAAAAGGAAGCGAGAATCGAGTAAATAACAAGTCATTGTATGACCATTCTTCTTGGTCACGCTTACATACGACTGAACCAGAGCGTGATTTTCAATCAACTCATTTGATATCTCCTTCTGATGCTTTTAACGACATGTACTTTTAAAGTTTCTTTATTGTTCCTTGATATAATGCAGTGTAATCTTACATGAAAGACATTTTATATAAAGGTTAGATCTTATCAAACGTTTTGTAAATATAAAAATATACATCTGACTAGCATGGTTAATCCCTTCCGTGTTGTATTATAACAATTACAAATAAAAACACGCATTCGTGATTTCATGACACAACATTGTATGAAATTATTTGGCACCAGAGGGAAATCCTTGGAAATGCATAATCCCCCAAAAACTTTACACGATCCTAATGATATGATGATAAACAGTCCGTATAAGCTGGTATGGGAAACCTGTACAAAGATTCGCTGAAAACTTTAAAGTGAAGATGTTTTGACGCATACGCCGGAAATCTACAACAAAATAGACACAAACGGACCAACTTTTCATTCTTAGAACAATTTTATAGAACGTGTCTACAGAACAGATCATGATTGTTCGTTCTTTTTTAAACCAAACAAAATATAGATATTTTGACATATTGACAGTAGTCTTTCGGGTATTTAAGTAGATACCCTATAGTGTCATCTGGGCCCCGTAACATAAAGATGATAAATTAATCGTACGATAAATCAATATTATATCATGATAATGTATCATTATGTTTCTTCGCGACATGTTTATGTTACAGGGCCTGTGCCCAGTTGCAGATACTTTAGTCGTAGAGTTACGATCGATTGTTAATGTGCAATGAATTGTAAGTCAGAAAGTATGCACGTTTGATCCAATCAGATTTGCGCATGATTTGACTGTCAATTAAATTGCAACCCTCAATCAAGTATAACTCTTTCTGCAACGGGGCCCTGTTATTAAGTTGCATAATGTTATTAAAGGGATAGTTGAGTTCTGGTAAGGAGAGTACAGTTTTAGTGAAACTGAATTTTAGTAACCAAAACCTGCATTATTACATTACAAACTAATAGTTATAACTAGAAAGGAACACAAAATTACAAATGACGTAGTAAAGATCATGTTATCATTCAAAAAGAGCCGTTAAAACGTAAGAGGGCGCTCTCTAAACACTCATCGGTTTCAACCATTTTGAATAAAATATTGTGCATGTGATGCTTTGTTGAAATAGTGATTAGATAGAGAAATAACCAACAACTATTTAAATACCTATTTTGTAACTTTTTGAAAAGAGGAAGCATTTTTTTTGAATTTTTAACGGCTGGTTCAAAATTCTCTAATAAACCCGGGGCCCCGGGTTTATTACAAATTGTTATATTTATGGATATTTCAGCCGTTTCTGAACCGATTTTGATCAAACAAAGATGATTTTATTGTTTAAATATTATGCTCCTTCAAATTTTACACTCAGTTTTTCATTACCTCACAAACCAATTAAGTAGTCTAGCGCCCTCTCTACCAAAACTCAACTTTCCCTTTAAGTTATTAAGTTATCTGTATCCACCCTAACTTGCACGATGCCACGTCTATCATGTACGAAACATCATTGAAGGTTGATGGACATTCCAATGTCAAATAAATTAAACCAACAAAAAAAGGAACATTGATAACTTTAATACGACAATTTTCGGGTTAGCAAGCGAAGAAATGAGAAATATCCTTCGTATATACAGTATATGTTCTATATAAATACATGTATTGTACACTACAAATTTACAACTGTATTTACATCAGCAACCTAATTATATACACGTTTTAACCTTTCGTATCGATTACATTCTTGCGTCTGCGCTGAAACCAATGAAGGTATTGTCAGGTCGGCAATTAGCACCCATTTGTAGACTTTCAAAACTTTTCGAGGTGTCGATCCCCCATTTAAAAGCGTCTTAGTGCTGTAAATAATAGTGCCACCGTGTTATCAAATTGCGCGCAGCGCGTTAATATTGATCTGCTGCCTGTCCGTCAAAGTTTGACTAAACAATATTTAACTTTCAAAAAGAAAATGTCAATAAGAAGCCTCCATTGAGTAGGGATTGAGTATAGGGACGTTGATTATAACTATATGGCTGCAAATAGACGACAAGATGTGAATTACAGTCTCTCAAGAAAAGTGAACGTGTATAATGAACCAAGCAATAAAGCATGTATACATAGTAACACATAGGAAGGAAAGTGGACGAATTAAGACAACGGCCGAATGCTGGAATTACTACCTTAAACGCCTATAGGTTTCTTGTAAGACAAACTATGACCTTCTAAAACCCGACATGGTATTTTCGAGAACATTTAGTTATCCACGGTATTAATTTCCTTCAACAAATAAGAACACTATAGCGTAACATATATGCATCATAAAGAGTAATGTTTTCGAAACAGGTTTTTACGTGTCTGGGTTATAGCGTACGGTGTCATGATTAGCTCGATTTAACTAGATAAATTGAATAATTACAGACATTTATTGACAGGGTGGTATAGAACCGTTAACATTCCCCCAAAAAGATATTTATACATCTGGTTTTGGGTGAGGCGGTGACGCGGTGTCATTATAGGTGTCACTAAACCATATAGAAATTGAATAATTGCTGAAAATTACTTTCAGAAATAAAGAGTCTGTACATTCCACGTTACTAATCATTAAGTCGAATACATTTTCATGCGACATAATATCAACAGCAACAATGGTCATATCATCATTTTAATGAGTCGGAACCTCACAATGTGCGTTGTGGGAGAGGCGGCGTTTTAGACAAGTTGCTGGCGCCACATTTTAAACCATTATGTGTCTTATACCATACTAACATCCATATTTATTTTGGCATGTTATGTTTGACTTTACTAAAAGGGGTAATTTACATTGCAGAATTTGACTCTTAAAAGCAACCGCGTTCCAATTTTGTCTTTGAAACACTGAAGTATTTCATTCAATCAACAAATTAAAGAAGAAATGTAGACTGCATGGAATCCCGGACTAGAATTTGGCGTCATTTTAACATTACTATAGATGTATAAGAGCTATCAAAATAAAGTCACATTCTAAGGAATAAGTACGGTGTACAATAATAAGGGATACACCCGTGACATCAGTGTATCGTAAATAAGATAAATTGAGTAATTGCAATAATGTACTTATTGAAATAAAGGACCAGTCTTCTCCCCATCATATCACATTTAAAAACTAAAGTAAACACATTTCAGGCATTCTTACTAGCCATTTGTCGTACCATCACAAAAGTAAAATCGAGTTAAGAGCATTACATAGTTATTATCAACAACATTTATTGTACAAGATTTGGGTCTTATGTAAACTTTTATGCAAACACATTTAATATATATTATTAGCACATTATCGTACCGTCGCAACATTAACATAACATTTAGAGTATTTAAGAGTAATCAACAACATTTTTTGTACAATATTTGGATCTTATTTAAACCTATGTAAACACATTTAAGACATATAAACATCTAACTGTCGTACCGTCGCAACATTAAAATCAAATTAAGAGCGTTTAAGAGTTATCAACTACATTTATTGTCCAAGATTTAGGTCTTATGCAAACTTATGTAAACACATTTAAGACATTATTATCAGCAAACTTTCGTACTGTCGCAATATTAAAATCAAATTAAGAGCATTTAAGAGTTATCATCAACAACAAATGTTGTACAACATTTCAGTGGGTCTCATTAAAATGTCGTACTGTCGCGCTTTTAGAAATAGATTTAAAGCATTTAAGACATATCTTGTCAGACTATCATCTGACTATTACTAATAAATTCGAATTTTTCTAAGAGGCATCTTTGATTCTAAGAGGTATTCTAAAAGGCATCTCATCAGCAACATAGTTCTTAAAAGATTTGCATGGGCATAATTGTGTGTAGGGGTGGCGGTGTAGACAAGTTTTCGGCGCCGTCGTGATATTAGTTTCTTAAAATTGATCCGTCGGGTTTATCGGGAATCTACAGAGTGAAGCTACAATCGAAAAGAAATGACAGTGTTTTTCAAGGACGTCTTCTTAGGTCTCATTTGGGTAACTGTGGTGATTCCATTTTAATGTTTATCGATTTTGTTGCTATTTTCCTTCCTCATTACGTTTCTACCATCTCCTCTTCTATTTGTTTGTTAACATTATAGTTATATTATCGTTCCGTCTTAGAGATTGTCACAGGTTAGAAAGATAAATTGGAACTTTACAAAACAAAAATCAATGTGCTACTAAGTATAATGTAAATATTACTTTATCGATGTGTAGCAATATTATATCTTGTATCTAGCCCTTAATAAAGCGAACACAATTGCAAATCAAACCATTCTTTGTATCAAAAAGCCCTATCCAGCGACGTATACACATGATAAAACTGCAAGTCGCACTTTATTGGAAAAAGAAGAGGAATATCATGCACAGTTACTGAAATACAGGACCAATCTTCTCTAGACCCCAGACCCCAGTCTTTCAGAAAGTATGTATTTTAGTATTTTTTCAGTACTTTTTTTGAAAAATACTCATCTTCGTACAACAGTCATGACATGGGCGGCGCCACGGTTATAACAATTCGCTGACCCCCACCTTGAATCAATTAACCTTCGGGCTGGACATGGTGACCGCGCGTTGCGGGGGAGCGGCGACCCGCTTCATTACACCGTTAATGACGCCGATGAATGTCTATTAATCGATGCGAAATGAATTCCACGTCACGATCAATTGTCTTTTCTTTGCTGCTTAACATTCCTTAATTTTCTTTTCGACATTTTCCCAGACTTTAAAGTTTTAGTTCACATACTCAATTTTAATACAGGAAATTTGAAGGTAATTGAATGATAGAAGCAACGTTTTCTATAATTATGTTATTTTAATGCCAAATTACAAAGGACGGCTCTTTATAGAAAGTAAGAAAAGGTTTCTTGTCCAATTTAGAACAGGCTTAATCACTTCTTATAACAATAACCCTTCCTCAAGAACGTATTTAGCATCCGAAGAAAGAAATAACCCTTTTTTCTATAAGCGAGGGGTGGTCGATGCAAACTTATAATTATAAATCATAAATTGAATAATAAATTAAATTTAAAAATACATTTTAGGCAAGGGTTCATTTTTTTCTTCAAAAATGTCAAAACAAAGGTCAAACAGAGGTTCCACGATATTTTGCTCCGTCAAAAATTGCTCCGTTATTATTTGTTCATAAACTAACATAGATTTCGAACCTAACCAAACGTAAAACCCGGTAGCGGATCGTTATAAACCATTAACCCGAGCATTAAATTATGTGGTGACCCCGACGTGATCGATTCCGTTGTGGGACATCGATGTTGTTGTTGTTATTTTAAGTTTAATGGCAGTCAGTCTGGAAAGACTATTGTTTCCAAATTCTTTACTACTGTCATATTTCAAACATTATTACGCAAACCTGGTGTGGGCTTCTTTTTTTAAGTGCGAGACCGACGACGTACGATATCAACGACCTCGCATCAACCGTACAAGTTTCATATCATCATAATATAGACATTTCCTGCATCATACAACGCGTAGCATCGAGGTCACGTTCAGCGATTCATACACCATTCCCCTCATAATCAACATCGATGGCTTCATTCCATTCAGCGATCTAGGTGGGGGAGTTACTATATGGTCGCTAACCAGATAATTTACTCTTTAAACCATAATTATTTATCATAACCATAACCATAACCATAACCCTAAACATATATAACCATTAACATGAACCTGAACTTAGCACTAACTTTCATCACTAGAACGACAACATAGCGATAAACTCCTCGTACCAAAAGGTTGTCGGAGAAAATGTTGTGTCACTAAAAACAGCAGGTGGAAAGGACACGAATAGTTTTCGATTTTCTGGAAATTAAACAAGAAAATGAGATTGAGGCTGCAGTTGAACGAGGGAGGAGGCGGGAATAAAACAACATACAAGACAGAAGATGACGTCTTCTTTCATCAAATACAAAATTGTCAATTTTCCGTACGACTTCCAACTTCAAGTCGACATTTTCCGCTCTACCTACAACCTTGATGCTGCCCAGTGGGGCCATATTCTGAGAATTGTAATAAGCTATTACTTTGTTGTATTTACGTCACTCAAACATTTTTTTGGGGGGGTGGGGGGCAAATCAGTATTATGTGTCCATTTCATCAATTTCGTTGGATATTTTGGAATGAAAAACATAAGATTTTTCTCTGATAGTTCAGCTTCCATTCTTAATAACATAATTATTTGGAACTGTGTATTTTATCATCAAACAGATTCAATCCTTACACACGTTTATAACGAAAATATCCGAGCCAGATAGAGACACATCAGCCTTGAAAACAGGCTACCCATCAGGTCATATAATGTCACAGCGTGACACGTCTTCTTGCTTGATGTCTTCATTTACTTCAATCAGTCAGTCTGCTCCTGCATGATGTGGTTTTTTTCTCTCCAAATCCGTTATTATTTCATTCCATCCCCCGCAAATTCGACCCGAGATCCCATTCTTTAACCCTTAATAGAATAACTTCGCAACAAATTGTCTACAGCTGGAACATATTTGAAGAGGGGTTAGCGGCATTGAGTTCGTCTTTCGTCAAAAAGAAATGTTACGCGTATCATCATCATAAAAAGAAATGTTTTTCTTCTTCATTTTATTATATTTTTGTTTATACAAAACCGCGGTTCGCCCTTCAACTTGCTCGTTGCTATGGTAACTTGGCTGTTACCGTGGTTACTGTCAGCTTCTCCCGTCATCACGTATCAAACGGGGGATGTGGGAGGAATCAGGATGCGATCCCGGGGGATGGAGATGAGTTAAGAGGAATCAAACCAGGGATTGGTGAATCGATCAGGAGAGGGGTGGATGTAAGAGGGTTAGAAGGAGAAAGATTCTGAGGGGAGGAAGCGGAGGAGGAGGATCTCGAAGAGGAAGAGGAGGAGGAGGAGGAGGAGGAGGAGGAGGAGTGTGTGAAGGGGAGTTTGTGCAAGACTAACATGGCATGTCGATTTAATCCAACAAGTTCTTTGCTCAGGAGGGGGCAGGGTGGATGAGGATGGACTGGGGTATGTCGGGTTGGGATGACACGTGGTTCTCATAAGACACGCTTCTCATACTCAGGAGGGGGTGGGGAATATACAGAGGGCAAACAATATCTTCGTTAAAGGAATAAGCAAAAGTCGTTAAAGCAATAAAAGGTTTCCACAATCACGTTACGATGCACACGGGGTAGATTTCAAAATTGAGTTTTGAAATCACTCGATGACGGAATCAAAGATAACATTGCATTCACAGACCCGACTCACTAACCATGCGAACGGTGGACTAACCTCCCGTTTGAATTATATCCTGTTATAAATGAAATCTACATAATATCTGACGAGAATGTGGGTCTTACAGAATGCATGACTCCATCGTGAAAACGTTCTTTTGTTATTATCTACAATTGGTCAGATTCTTCAATAGTGACTTATACCAAATCATACAATTTATCGGCCTTCTTCAGAATAAAGTTTACAAATCAGAAATATCATCATAACTTCCTGATGAGTTGTGTACATTCGGAAGACTATAACCATGATAATGTAAAACGATCTCTCAGAATAAAACAAAGAGTAACAGCACCCACTTCTGTCGGATTGGGTTTAGGCCGTGACTGACGCACTCTATATCTGTACAGATTAACTCGACGCGCAAACGTCCAGACCCCCAAAAAAACAGCTGATCGGGAATGACAGAGAGAGAACGAGGATAACACATGAATAGAAAAAAAAGATAAACACGAGCACGAGTTGAATGGGGATATAAATAATCTTCATTTTTGTTTTCCTCTTGAAACGATTTTGGAACGTTTCCAAACGATCAAAGGAATGTACTGCATGTATAATACATACGCCTCCCTGAATCCATCTATAATGAGTAACGAGGATCAGACGACTATTGACCTACGATCAGCTGGCGAGTGTGTATAAGGGATATAAATGAAGAATATGATTGGTCGTTAGAAGAGACAGAGAGGCGGGGCTTAGAAATTGGGAGTGGCTTCATAAATATGGGCGAGTGAAACTGTTGATTACGATAACAACTTAACTAAAAGGAGTTAGTTCAATTAACGACTTAGAGAACAGCTTAGTGATGCTGTCAAAAATATATGTAAATTTGAATAAGTTGAAATAGAGTATATATATCTACTTGTCTACTGTATGGCAGAGGAACGAAAATATGGATACAAACCGAGTTAGAGATCTGGATTAAATTATTTTGTGTTACAAGGCTTAATTATTTCATTTTCACTCAGAAAACGTACAAATGAAATGACTCTATAAGCTTCATGGACCCGAATTCGTTTCATTTGGTATGACAGGTAGAATTAAATTAAGATCGAACATCGATTTAAAGAATTGCGATGATCGTCTTTGTGTTAAAAGGCTTTTAATTGTCTTGCCATAAGAGGTCAGAAATCTAGGTAAATATGAATGAATTGAACTTTACAGAATTCATTGAATCGCGTTTGCTCATTGCTGTACATTGTATACTAGTGATCTTCCTGCCATGTTTTTGTTTGAATTTCTTTAAAGAGATTTGCTAAAATAAAGATCGAAAAGGAGTTAGAGATCTGGGGTAATTTTCTATATGCAACACTGATTAATCATGTCATCTGCGGTCAGAAAATATCTGTAAATTTGAAATTAATGATCGAATCGTATTTATATTGAGCTCGGTTGAGACGAATACTATTCATTCAATCTTTACAAAAGATTGACAAAATTGAAGATCGAATGGCGAGTCAAGAGAACTGGGCTAATTGACTTGGTGTCACAAAGCTTAATCAGTTCATTTGCTGTCGGAAAATATTAGTAAATTTGAAATAATTGAATCGTGTTTACTGAAGAACTCCTTTGCCACAAATTATATTCAATTTACTTATAGAGAGACGAACTGAAGTAAAATTAAGATCGAACACCGGGTTACAGATCTATAGGCTGTACTTGTCTTTATGTCATAGAATAGCTTAATAATTTAATTTGCGGTCAGAAAAAATACGAGCCCAATTTCAATTATACGAATCAGTATGATTGTAATTACTAAGCTCCATTGACACTAATTTCATTATACATGTTTAAAGGGATAGTTGAGTTTTGGTATAAAAGAGAGTACAGTATTGTGGGACCCCACAATTTATTATTACAAATGGTTATGTTTATGGATATTTCAGCCATATTTCAAATTTAACACTCAGTTTTTCATTATCTCACAACAAAATTATTTCTTGCAGCGCCATCTATACCAAAACTCAACAATCCCTTTAACCATGATGACAGATGGTCGAAAATGGAGATAGAATACCGAGTTGGCGATGCAAGCTAATTTTCATTGTGTCACAGACCCTAATCCTGTTATTTGCGGTTAGAAAATATCAGAATTGTTATGTTTTGACTGGAAAAACTCTGGGGAAACTCTTCATTTTTACTTTTGTCAGAGAGAAGACAGATGGGAGAACATCAATTATTACTAGTATACGCGAAATTGTTTCTAATTATGCGATTCATATATTTCATTTTCAAAATCAAAATAGAAAACGGGCACCGGGGAATGAATTTGTGGTTTATTTAATCTATCTTCTAATATGTTAGTGTACCTTCGTTTAGCCTTATTTGCTGTAGTAGCAGCAATCATTGATCTTTTACAATTGCCTTCATAAAATTCCAAAAATTATCTCCCCTTACTCTTCCCTTCCATTCACGTATTTTTGCTGCGATTCCATTCATGAAATTCGCCGTTCCAATTCTTTTCATTCAATTTGTTTACATTTTCATTATTTCATTTCTTTGTCTTCCTTTTCCTAGTCGTATACTTTTCTGTTTTCTGTTTTTTTTTTCTTGTCGTATTTGACAAGAAGTCGCCCTGACTGTGAAGCCTCGCGTCATCGAACTGAGAATAATACAGCGGAGACAAAGAGTATAATCTTCATTATCTCATGCATCCTAATCAGGGGGAAACGACACAAAATTAATAAATCATAAAGCATTGACCTTTTCCTAAACCACCCCTCGGCTATTTTAAGCAGGCGCTACACTATCAGTCTTCTATCTATTAAAAGAACAAATCATTGTTTAATTAGCTGTAACGAAAGGCAACAATGATGAACGCGAGGTAAAAAGGACACGCATGGATTTGGGAGGGTGGATTTGAGAGGGTGGATTTTAGAGGGTGGATTTTGAAGTACCGTAAATAGATCGAACCCCGCCTATCGTGCCTACAGTACAAGGCAAATTGTACACGCATAACTTTCCGTTCGTGAACTCTTGCAGAGTCAAACTAAATAATCATGACTATACAGTCACAAAGTAAATTATGTATCGATAGTGGCACAATTAATCATATTCAAAAGGGCTCGTTCAAGTTTAAATAGTTCATTGTAGTTTACCTGTTCACTACCTTAGCCTGGTCTAACATGTATTTAGTCTATAGTTATAACAATATCTCGTAATCAAAGAGTTAACGTGGATATTGTGTTATGCATGTAATTACCCATTTTTCACAACAGGCATGACAATATATATGAGATTCGCTAGAGTTGTAAGTAATTATTCAGGATTTTGTCAATGTAACTAGATCCCTTTAACACTCAGAGAGGTTAATGTCTAAATGTGGGGCTGCAGTATAACCCCTACCCCCAATTCCCTCTCCCCCCCCCCCCCCCCCCCCTATACGAATGGCCCTTCTATACGTTATATATCCCGTATTTTGATACGCCAATTTGCTGGTCTTGCATGCATGTTTGTTATCAACTGGTTGTCATCTGTCAGATCGCCAATCATTCGCCGCGTGAAAGGGGATCATGAGGTGTCATCACCAATTATCTAATTCATCACGAGAAACTTTACAGCATATTTTATTGACATTTATAGACATTAGATTCCCAAAATGAATATAACTAGAGTTTTACAATAACTCTTCAACAGCAAAAGTTGATGCTACCGTGAAGTATTTGCTGTATATATAATTGCGTTAAGGCGAAAAGATTATCCGTCGATCGCGCTAGGTAGCAAATACTTTATTTAAATACAAACAAGTCGTTGACTTAGAGGCTTTATAATCTAACGTGCAAATTCAAGAAGTCCAAATATTTTCTAGGAATGTACCTCTTCTGAAGGAGAAATAACACAACATATGGGTGAAGGAAATTCCTAGCATTCCAGAAGTGGAAAATATCTTAAATACAAGTTGATATCACCGGAAATTTCGTCATTTGTATTGTAATTTCACTTTCATTAAATTTATCGTTTAAAATGAAAAATAGCCTTATTTAATATGACGTTATTTTTCGACGAAATGTTGGTAGATTTAACTGTGGAAAATATTTCCCGGATGTCAAGTGTTTCACTTTTCCTTCCACAAAAATTTACCGCAAAATATATACTTTCTTGAACAGAATTATCTAGAGACGAATTCGCGGATTTCCGGTACGAAATAATTCCGAGTTCACAATTTCAGACATTGCACAAACAAAATATGTAAATGACTTGTTAGGTTGATGGCTGGTTAATGGTTTTTATTGACAGAATATGAATGGCTGTGTAAAGATAAAGTTCGTACAACCTTTTTTTCATTCAATCTGCAGAAAACCCTAATGTTCTATTCTAGATCTCTTAATAGATTACAAAATACAAGGTTGCGAAAAAATACATATATAAAAAGATTACGATCACACATTCAAAATGATATCATTTATAGTGGAAAGAATGGCAAATTATAATGAGTATCTCATTCTTGAATACAACTCCGAGAGGATGAATCAATTACAATAAGACGACTGCACCCCCCCCCCCCCCGGCCCCATCCCACCCTCACTCCCCCCTACCCCATCTCATTCCCCCTATTTCCCCTACTCTTAATAACCCTATCATCTCGTAATAAACTATTAGAATATAGATGGCCCAATCTGCTGCCAAAACCTCGTTAAAGGGATCTAGTAACTTTGTTGACATGTGCAAAAAGTGATAAATGGTTGATGCAATGTATATTATTGTTATCTCATATGTCCACAGGGCATTGTGTGAAAATGTCAAGTAAAATGGACATTGCATGGCCAAGTAATGAGCGAAAATGCAAAGTGATATTCAATAACTCACTGCACTCACTTTGTACACAGAAGAAAAACTCGCCCGGAGTTTTTCTTATCTGAATACTTCGATCGTACATATCTTTGTAACGAAAGGGAAATTTGAAAAACCGAAACCTGTCCCATGATTTTATTGTTAATACCAATACAACAAGGTATGAGGGAACCGCTAGAATGAACAATTTATTTTGAGGATTTGGACAATGTTACTATGTCTCTTTAAAGGGATCTAGTAACGACGTTGCAAAACCTGGCAATTGGACAGTTGGAAGATAACAAAATGTGTATTTCTTTGATCTGATATATCCACTGAGTCATGTGTGAACATTCCACGGTAAATGAATGTCATATGACCGCGAGTAATGAGCGAAAATGCAAAGTGATATTCACTAACTCATCGCACTGACTCTATTCACAGTTATATTTATCAAGTAGATAATTATACTTCTGAACATTTCAATCATACATATCTTTAAAACGGAAGAAAAAAAAACACTGCTTTACAGTTCTACTGGTAATACGATTACAATGACGCATTACAATGACGTATGTTCTAGAGGTAGATTTCTAGGTAAGTTTTGTATATTTTGTTGATGTTACTATATCCCTTTAATATTTGCCTTACGGGCTATGTCACGTGATATGGCAAGCTTTTGTCACAGATCGCCACCCTAACATCCTCTATATGCCCCCTCCCCCAACCTCCACCCTCTCCACCCTCCACCCCCTCCCCAACCTCCGAACACAAATAGGTAAGGCGTGGTTACCCAATTTAGATGCCTTAGAAAAATCATTCCTCACTCTGAACTGAAGTATATATAATATATAATCATCGTGTTAACAAAGAAAAAAAACACATTAACATTTGCCTAAAGGATTATGACACCCAATAACCACATAGTTCAACCATGGTCCCCAAAATTGGTCCCCAAAAAAACTGACTAGCTAAATCCTAATTACTCAATTGAAATGCGGTAGAGAAATCAATCATGATTCTCATTCAAACCTACTACCAAAAACTCATTTATATTTGCCTAAGGGCATATGTCACATACTAACCACATAGTTTAACAAGTTTGCCCCCCCCCCCCCCCCTTAAAAAAAAAATGTACAAAATATTGGTTACTCCTATTTACGCAATTGAGATGCGGTGTACATAAATCAATCATTATTCTAAATGTATACTCAACCCGCTATACCCCAAAACTCATTAATATTAGCCAAAGGGATTATGTCACATAATAATCACGTACTCCCTAGTCAGAGAGCGTGAAATAAATGTAACTCAAAGTCAAACACTCGTTAACAAAATATGTGAGGAAAAAGTCGACAAAATATTATGAATCGATATTAAACGTGACGAAACGTCGACGTACAATTTCAAGTCATATCGGGGGGGGGGGGTGTAATTGGTGTTGGAGCACTTATTAATGTACCTGAAAATCTGAAATAAACATAGACAAGAAAATACGCGTGGACGCTTATAGCGTAAAATGAAGAGAGAAAACAACGACCGACCCAGACATACAATGTAAACAACATACAAAGCAGAGAAACAAAAATAAGCTTGAAGAAGATTACTGGTTATCTAAACTTACCTTATTCCAGAGATGAAGCAATCAGAATCGGCGAAGACTTATAATTTGTATTCATCCAAACCGCAAGATAACAATCCAGGATATGTCCAATGGGCGAGAGATGGTGAAGGATACTGAACAAAAACGAATAAGAAGGACAAAAACGATGCAATTTGTAAACCGTTCATTCACAACTAAAAATATTCAATCACAGCCAAAAGAGTCGCATCATCACGATCATCAAACGCTTGCTCAGTTGATGCGAAAATAATTATCCAACAGACGAATTAAATCAAATTATATTGAAAGCACGCACGGCGTGTCGGCTTCTTCATTCGTACGTTGTTTCTCTTGTATTGTGTTCTATTCCCCCTCCGATTTGTTCTATTGTCTCTCCTTTCTCCCAGAAATAAAATATTATTTAATTATATTTAGAAGTCCTGTCTGATTCTACCGCGACGCTTATTAATTCGTTCGCAGAAGAAGGAACACTGAAGTTCGGTTGTAAGTTCATCGATGTGCAATAGTGTGGAAGAGTGCGCGAGCCTAGGCCAGCACACACACATCAAAGAATAGGTCCGCTCTCCTCGACGTCAAAGTGAACAAATGAAATCAACATCATCCAATCGAGTGCGGTACGGTGGCTTTTTTTTTTGCGCTCCTGTATTTTTTCCGATTGAGCCTATACAACTTCTCTTCTCGATCGCGTTGAGCTCTGCTGCACAGCTATTCACCACCGACGACTGGTGGGGAATGCAGCTATACTAGCAGGGGGTCGAGGGGTAAGTTTCCCCTTGGAAATCTTTTGCCCCCCCCCCCTATTTCGTCCGTATGTGTTAAGATAGAAATATAAAGATGTAGACATATGCTCCTCGTAAGGTTTTTTGCCCGATTTGTTCCGCTTTTCCCACAGCAATCCAAGCTCTACTACGATGCGCATGTATAGTTCAATATTATGTTCTACCGAGTACTAGGGGAGACCAATCAATGGGCAAGTCAATCATTGTGCGTGTACCCCCCCCCCCCCCCCCCCCCCGCCACCAACAAGTTAAATCCTCCCTTCATCACTTTCCCTTTGTATTTATACCGAAATTCTTCTTCAAAAATCAAATCCTTAACTATTTTTCATAAGACATCAGATTACTAACACTATACCATAACTCATAACCATCACATCTGATCCTAAAGCCTATAAACCCAACACTTACTCTAACCAAAGAGGTTCTAACCTCCTTGCTCTAACTGTCACTAAAATAATACCTCATAGCGTAACGATAAACCATGAGAGCAATTGTTCCCGAAGCACGTGTTACCCCAGTGGTCCAAACATGCTCTCCCACCCCCCCCCCCCCCCCCCCATCCCAAACCCAACTACTCATAATTATTCCCTGGCTACGCCTTTGAAATGACTGAATCATGTCGGCTTATAATTCCGCCGTCAATTCTGCACCGCTGCTATACACACAAGTGCCGACGAGATTTAAAAGAACATCTTTGCTCCGCCGGTTCACTGCTGCAATGGCGTAGCAAGGATTTTTCAATTGAGGGGACACTGGGGGTGGGGCTGGTATTTTTGTCTAAGAGGGCACCAGTTTTCACCTGATAATCACCACATAAGCAAACTTCACCATTTTAGGTGCTCAACAATTATGTTTACCTTGACAATTACATGTTATTTATTTTCTTCTCACAAGCATGTTTTTGTTGTTGTGGGGTGGGGGCTGGGGCAGCTGGGAAGAACATGGAATGTATGGGGGCACGTGCCCCATGCCTCCTCCTCATCGGAGCTACGCCCTTGGTTTGCTAGAGAAAAGGCGACCCGCGACTTCTCTTGTTTCGCTCGTGTTTTGAGTTTGAGCCTGTTAAAGGCGGCGGGGGGGGGGGGGGGGGGGGGGCGGGGATGTTTTTGTTTATTTCTACTTGGTGATTTTTGTTTAAATGTACGTTGGTATGTTATTACGACAATCAAGAAATGTCTTGTAAGTCTAAATACTTATAATACTATGTTCGTTGTAAGAAATTAAATGAATGAACACACTTAAATTTCAAGCAATATCGCACACGAATAAGAAGGTTTTGATGTCTGCATGGGCTATTTAGTAAGACAGTCATTTTTTATTTCAGTCGAAATCGCAACGAAATGTAAGATCATTCCTGTCAAACTCTATATTTACTCATGTTTAGTTCATATAAATGATACACTTTAACTTATTCCCATCATCTATTTGTGTAAATACACATTTGTTCTCATTCATTTAGACAACCAGGGGGTGTATTCTGAAAACGATTTTAAGTTACAATGTATTGTATCTACGTCATATCTACGTCACTAAAATATATTTTTAGCAAATCGCTATTCCTTAAGTATAGGTTCAGAATACCGATTTGGCAGCAAATATTTTAGTGACGTAGATAAAATAAATTTAAGCTTTAAATCTTTTTCAGAATACACCCCCTGGTGTGGAAAAAGTCCAGTACGAAACTCGCCCTTTAAATATCTGGCTACCGACTGCGTCGAGCCGTCGACCTAAAAAAGGTTCGATCTTTTGAGACCCCCTCTCTTTAGCCCTCAGGGGCAGGCTGTCAACTCCTCGTGCCCCCATTCCTTTTATCCCCAGGTATGTTTTTGTTATGCCCGCACTTTTCTCTCATCTTCTCTCCCTCCCGTTATCTTCCTTCTCCTCCGTCCTTCATTTTCTCTTCCTTCATCTTTCTATCCCTCCCGTGATTGTCCTTTATCATCTTATGTTATTCTCGCTGTTCATTATTTCAGTTGTTGCTAATGTCGTTCAAATTGTTAATTTTTCCATTTCCCAGGTATGTTTTTGTTATGCCCGCACTGTTCTCTCATCTTCTCTCCCTCCCTTTGTCTTCCTTCTCATCCGTCCTTCATTTTCTCTTCCTTCATCTTTCTATCCCTCCCGTGATTGTCCTTTATCATCTCGTTATTCTCGCTTTTCATTATTTCAGTTATTGCGAATGTCGCTCAAAATTGTAAATTTGTCAATTTTCCAGGTTTATGTTTTTGTTATAATGGCATTTATTCTCTCATCTTCCTTCCCTCCCTTGTCTTCCTTCTCCTCCATTCTTCATTTTCTCTTCCTTCATCTTTCCATCTCTCCCGTGATTGTCCCTTTTTCGTCTCTTGTTATTCTCGATTTTCACTATTTCAGTTGTTGCTAATGTCGCTCAAATGTTTTTAATTTTTTCCATTCTCCAGGTGAGGTTTGTTTTGTTATACCCGCACTTTCTCACTTTTCTCTCATCTTCTTTCCATCCCTTAGTCTTCTTTCTCCTCCTTCCTTTTCTCTTCCTCCGTCTTTCTATCCCTCCCTTGATTGCCCCCTTTTCATCTCTTGTTATTAATCACAATTTTTGCAAATGTCGCTCAAAATTTAATCACTGTTTTAGGATCAATTCACGCCACGACCTCAATCCATACGTGCACTATCGTAAACATTGGTGGCTTTTCGATTGTGTGGACAAGGACGCCGTTCCCGTCCTCTGACGATGCAAATTGGCTGTAGTCGACCCGTCCTGTTCACAAACTTTGCACCACTTTCGATTTTAGTCAACGCGCGTCATGAACGTCACATGTTATGTGGCGTATTCTGGATCTGCCTCACACAAACATTGACAAACGCACGCACACACTTGCGCACACACACACACACACACACTCACACACACACACACACACACACACACACACACACACACACACACACACACACATACACACACACACACACCACGTACGCACACACATCATTTTCTTGTTTTCTTTTTTATTTCTTCATTCAATTCTTTTTCATGGCATATCATACAAATTATAGAAATAATGTTTATTTTAAGTATTTATTCATCTATTCTCCACTAATGGGAGGGATTGCCCTTGTCAGCTACAAGCTGTTTTTCAATATGCCATTATTACTACATAAATAATAGAAATAATGTTTACTTTATCTATTGATTTATTTATTCTCCACTCATGGGGTGGATTGCCCTTGTCAGCTGCAAGCTGTTTTTCAATGAGGCATTATTACTACATTATAATATTCAATACAATAGAATATAATTCAATGAAGACAAAATGTAACTCTAAATTGATGGGTGAAGAACGCTACATGGCTCTAAACTCAAGTTATGTCAAAGTAAACCAAACAAAAACAAAGAACGTTACAATCCATGAATTTGTGGCGCATTCTATCTAACCTCTCTTGAATCATAATTTCAAATGTTCAAATTTTAAAAGATGTATACCTATTTTATGTCTAACCGAAGCTTGTTCATTCCATTCCTTAAATCCAATTATTCCTCAAATCTCATTCGTCATCCCAATCTTATATCATTATGATCAATGTGACAAGTAAACGATTAAATCAAGATAATAATACACAAGGGATTACAGCATAATCATAATTATGAGACGAATTCGAATCGAAATTTGACGAGAATGAACGCAAAATGACTCAATCGTATACGCTTGTATGTGCCAAACATCGACAAATTTGAATCGTAATTGACGATAATGTGTGACGAATCATGACTAACTTGACTGGACATTTGGTAAACAATTATCGACTAAAGACAAAATTTATTAGGATTACTTCCAGGATTGTCGCGGCGAAAATGAAGTACAAATTTGTATCGAATTGAATTTTTAAAAGTGTGGAAATGAGCGGGAAAACTGTCATTACATTGAACTTATTCGCTTATGATTACTTAAAGGGACTTAGTAACATTGTCCAAATCCTCAAAGTCCAATTCGAATTCTAGCGGTTCCCCCGGTTCCCTCATACCGTGTAGTATTCGTATTAACAATAAAAGCATGGGACAGGTTTCGGTTTTACAAATTCCCATTCGTTAAAAAGATATTTACGATTGAAGTTTTCAGATGTTAAATTATCCACTGGACCGCGAAAACCGTGTACAAAGTGAGTGCAATGAGTTAGTGAATATCACTTTGCATATCTGCTCATTACTCGGCCAAATAAGGTCCATTCAACTTGAAAATTTCACACAACAATCAGTGGATATATCAGATAACTACAGTATACATTGTTTCAACCACTCATCACTTATTGCACATGTCAACAAAGTTACTAGATCCCTTTAAGTAAAGATTGTATCTCACACAACGATGTAATTTTACATAACCCGGGCGCGCTCTAATTACTTTCTCACCCCTACTATTGTTATGTATTATCTTCCGTTTTCTTCCATCCCTCTCTCCTCCCATCTCTATTTTCTTTCTTTCATTTCTTTGAATACTATTCTCTCACAATTTTTTCTGATTTCACCCAAAAGTACTGACATATTTGTCACTCCACGCCCCAAATATCCCTCTCAAGACTAGAAGCCCATGACAATCCTCCACACATCACTTTTGGCTCGGAGTGATGGGTGTTAAAGTGGCTCAAAAATTGCACCCGAGGGGTGACAGTAATTGACCTTAGAAAGTGTGATGAAATACATATTTCAAACAAATAAATTACGTTGATTTTGAACGAACCGCAACACACACGAGATTGCTATGTTTTGTGTAAATCAATTGTGCTTCGAAACTAAAATGATACCCGAATGGTAACATTAATATTTTTCAATTTGTATTCATATTACGCTCTTATATTATATATCGCATCAACCCATCCCTCCTCTTATGTGAACATGTGTTTATATACAACACAGGAATTCCATTATAATATTCATTTTATTTTATCTACTAGATCAATTCAGGGGCCGCGGATGGTTATGAAAGTGGAGGGCTGACCACATTTTAATTGTTATAATAATCGTTATGTTATGCTTATGTATTGTATTATTTTAAGCCAAAAAGGTGGGGGGCTGCAGCCCCCCCCCCCCCCCCCCCCCGCCGTTCCGCGGCCCCTGCAATTTATGTCACAACTCGTCACTATTCCGTCACGTACAAACGAATTATAGTGAATTATCAAAGTACAGGTCAATACAATATCAAATGTGTCATTCCTGATTTCCTCGCACATGTCGGGACAATCATAACACATCATTTGTGGTGGCAATATCATAATGATCTAATTCTACCGTAGTACACTGTGATCTTAAAAGGGAATATGTTTCAGTATACTTATAATCAAGGGCGGGGTCAAACCTTCAAGCCAAACTCTTCAATTTTGTTGACATCTTTTCCCTTTGCTTTTTTTTCTTCAATTTACCTCAAAATACCAGCTGAAAATTCAAATCCCCGCCTTAAACCTTTAAGCGATGCACATATTACTACAAGTGGCGGCCAGATTTTCTCATTTCGTGTCCCCGTTTTTTTTTGGGGCGATAAACACGTATTATCCAAGATTGATTTGCGGTCGGAGTATTAATATCATCAGATCGGCAATACCAATGTAAATTGTGATATAGATCAACTCACTCCCGATTTCTTTACCTTTTCTCTATTTTGTGATTTTCAAGCAACAATATATTGGAATGTTCATGCTATAGTCAGAGGCAATAAGACAAACCCAATACGATAAAATAATCTTTAGTATAGAAATTGCGAGGAATCACGCAATGTGATGTTCCCTACTTTAGATGTTGCAATCCCCATAGAGTTAATACAGGACCCATTACGTTTTAGTATAGGCAATACGTTAATGAAGTAGATTCAAACATAGAGGATACTAACCAGTATTGTGAAATAAGCAAAGAAAATTATAAATAGAGTACATTTATTTTTAGATAATCAGTAAGATCAAACAAATGCTAATTGATAAAAGTGTTTTAAAATACTCTCTATTTAGTCGCAATCTTTGGCTCTGTTCACGTACTGATGTATTAGCTGATCTTTCTGAACTTGCCTTCACCAGGGGCTCCATTATGGCAGACATCGATGTGCTAACACCGCGAGTGGCATTTACTTTAGATTTAACATAATTGGTAACTTTGTTGTAAAGACGTTAGTTGGGAGGTCAAATCATTTATCACTTTCAATTGTAATTGAAAATAGTATGTGGATATGTAATGACAAATGAATAAGCAAGGTTGGTTTTAAAAAATTAAGCAAAATGAAAACAAACGAATGTACGTGGTTTGGACATATTGGACATGTTGGAAAGGCGTTAGATGTAACACATTCACTAAAAATGTAAATATTTCTATATCTCGAAAACTTTCGCCCAAACTGTTTTGTGTTATAAGACCTTCAGAATATGCGACTTATGTTTAGATGATGTTTCACAACCTGTTTTGTCATGTGTCCTCTCAAGATGTTACTCCATCATTTCACTGATATCTACTCGCTCCGTTCCACACCTTTTCAAGCAAACACACCTTTTCAAGCAAGCAAACAAGGACTTTTATTTGCAATTAGTGCAGGTATCCTTAACTATACATCGCTTTTCCAACGTTGTTATTTTTTTCTAATTTTTGTTCTCCCCATCGCCATTGGAGGGCTTTGGATTCTATATAGTTGCATCGTCATCTACTTTATCTACCTTTATCCTTCCATCTGTCCATTATTCTCTTCTAACACCTCTTCATCCGATACATTCACCTGTTATTTATCTCCATTTCTCGCTCTTTTCGTAGATTTTCTTGCACATGCAATCGAAATCGTGTTCCTTCTCCCCTTTTAAAGGATCTAGTCACGTTGTTGACATATGCAGAAAGTGATGAATGGTTGATCAAATATATATTGTTGTGATCTAATACGTTCACTGAGTAATGTTTGGAAATGTCACGTTAAATGGATATTATATGGCCGAGAAAAGAGCGAAATGCACAGTGATATTCGCTAACCCAATGCACTGACTTTATACACAGTTATAACTTTCCAGAGGATAATTACAAATCCGAACACGTCAATCATAAATATCTTTTTAACGAAAGGAAAATTCGAAAAAACCGAAAACTGTCACATGCGTCTATTGTTAATATGAATACAGCAAGGTATGAGAGAACCGCTAGAGTTCCAAGTATTTGTTTTATTTTTTATTTATTTATTTGGACAATGTTACTGGATCCCTTTAACGCAATCGGAAAACTTGGAGCCTATTATGTTGCATCGTCATCTTCTTCATTATCTATATCGTTCCAATATGCCTTTTTTAACTCACTCACTTCAGTTACCTGTTAAGTTCCTCTATGTCTCAGTCTCGCCGTTTCACTGTTTAATATCGCACATGCAGTCGAAATCGTGTTCATCCCTCCATTTTAATCACACACCTTTTACATGAACGTTTTCAGGGTATTTCATACAATGTTGATTATTAACATACCGCACATAGCTGGTGGTCCAACTTCTTTTCATCTACCCTTTTCATATAAGATTGGAAAAAGGGGCAAAAGTTATTTCTCAAAATGTTCGCAACTCTCGACCCTCAAGTGACAAGTCATTGTGGCCCTTTTCAATCCGAATTTGTCGCAATTTGCCACCGATTGAACGAGCCTTGTTAAGCCTTTAATCCCCAAAACGGTAACCTTCCAAAAGACTTATAGGCCCCCCCCCCCCCCCCGCCTCAGTTTGGTTGCTCTCTTGGTTTGGTATCACGGATTTGTGAGAACAAATTAATATAATATCCAGCGCTGTAGCATAGAAAAACTCACTGAAGTGGCTAATAATGTGCTTCTAAAATTATTTTTTTATAATATTGTATGCTAATTCGAATTGTAAATGGGAACGATTTAACCAATAGCGTAGCGTGGACGTACTTATTGGCTGGGGGTGGCACGTATTATATAATTATTTTCTTTATCTTTTGTTTTCTTTTATATATTATTTTTGCCACTTTAATGGGGGCGCATGCAAGTCCCACCCCCCCCCCCTCAATTTGATGCTACACTGTGGTAATACATAAACAACAACACGTTACTATATAATTTAATTTTAATGTATAACAATGCAAATTATCTGTGCTAATTCATCCAAATAAAATGATTTATTGCACTAATACGTTCTGTATTATCTTGCATATTGAAAACGATAGGTATCAAAGTCCAATGTAATTACATAAGAATGAAATATTGCTCAAATAACAATTATGTTTCGGAAAAGATATCGCTAGTGATATTCGTTTGTCTCGCAAATGTGGTCAACAAGGAATCTAAAAGATCACGACGTTTCGTGCGCCGCTGCAAACACTTCGTCAGGTGTGATACAATTATGTTCCACTAGATTCATCGTCATTACTCATTTAAGACCAAGAACCAACTTGACAGCTCTTATTACTTTTTTCATCATTATGAGGAAAAAAATGGTAATAGCATGCTCTCTACGCAATAATGATGTCATGTAAACATAGCGTTGCGCTGAACAAACATAAAAAGAAATGTTTACGAAAACAGGCGGAGATAAATCAGAAGTGCGCGATAATTCTCATTTCGGCGTGGAATGTTTATGTCAACAACAACAAGTGTATCTCATTCAGCCTTTTTTCTATTCATATCACTCTGAATTTCACGAAATCCGCGTAACAAATCATTTAACCTCGTTTCTCGGTCAATAACTCACGATCTTTCATACTTCAGCTACTAGTATATCAATATGTATCTTGGCAGTCGCGATGCATCAATATCATATTTACCATCTCACAATTGTTGTAGTCGCCCATAATTACAAGAAATTCATGTATTGAGCGGCCCTGACAATTTAACCCCCGTTTTTACCACAAATAGATTATTTTCACGATCTTCAAAGTTGAGACTTCGTGAACTTTGAAGATCGTGAAAATAATCTATTTGTGGTAAAAACGGGGTTAAATTGTCAGGGGCCGCTCAATACATGAATTTCTTGTAATTATGGGCGACTACAACAATTGTGAGATTGGTAAATATGATATTGATGCATCGCGACTGCCAAGATACATATTGATATACTAGTAGCTGAAGTTGTGGAAAGATCGTGAGTTATTGAACCGAGAAACGAGGTTAAATGATTTGTTACGCGGATTTCGTGAAATTCAGAGTGATATGAATAGAAAAAGGCTTGAATGAGAATACACTTGTTGTTGTTGACATAAACATTCCACGCCGAAATGAGAATTATCGCGGCACTTCTGATTTATCTCCGCCTGTTTTCGTAAACATTTCTTTTTATGTTTGTTCAGCGCAACGCTATGTTTACATGACATCATTATTGCGTAGAGAGCATGCTATTACCATTTTTTTCCTCATAATGATGAAAAAGTAATAAGAGCTGTCAAGTTGGTTCTTGGTCTTAAATGAGTAATGACGATGAATCTAGTGAACATAATTGTATCACACCTGACGAAGTGTTGCAGCGGCGCACGAAACGTCGTGATCTTTTAGATTCCTTGTTGACCACATTGCGAGACAAACGAATATCACTAGCGATATCTTTTCCGAAACATAATTGTTATTTGAGCAATATTTCATTCTTATGTAATTACATTGGACTTTGATACCTATCGTTTTCAATATGCAAGATAATACAGAACGTATTAGTGCAATAAATCATTTATTTGGATGAATTAGCACAGATAATTTGCATTTGTTATACATTAAAATTAAATTATATAGTAACGTGTTGTTGTTTATGTATTACACAGTGTAGCATCAAATTGAGGGGGGGGGTGGGACTTGCATGCGCCCCCAATTAAAGTGGCAAAAATAATATATAAAAAGAAAACAAAAGATAAAGAAAATAATTATATAATACGTGCCACCCCCAGCCAATAAGTACGTCCACGCTACGCTATTGGTTAAATCGTTCCCATTTACAATTCGAATTAGCATACAATATTATAAAAAAATAATTTTAGAAGCACATTATTAGCCACTTCAGTGAGTTTTTTCTATGCTACAGCGCTGGATATTATATTAATTTGTTCTCACAAATCGTGATACCAAACAAGAGAGCAACCAAACTGAGGCGGGGGGGGGGGGGGGGGGGGGGGGGCCTATAAGTCTTTTGGAAGGTTACCGTTTTGGGGGATTAAAGGCTTAACAAGGCTCGTTCAATCGGTGGCAAATTGCGACAAATTCGGATTGAAAAGGGCCACAATGACTTGTCACTTGAGGGTCGAGAGTTGCGAACATTTTGAGAAATAACTTTTGCCCCTTTTTCCAATCTTATATGAAAAGAGGTAGATGAAAAGAAGTTGGACCACCAGCTATGTGCGGTATGTTAATAATCAACATTGTAATGAAATACCCTGAAAACGTTCATGTAAAAGGTGTGTGATTAAAATGGAGGGATGAACACGATTTCGACTGCATGTGCGATATTAAACAGTGAAACGGCGAGACTGAGACATAGAGGAACTTAACAGGTAACTGAAGTGAGTGAGTTAAAAAAGGCATATGGAACGATATAGATAATGAAGAAGATGACGAGTGCAACATTAATAGGCTCCAAGTTTTCCGATTGCGTTAAAGGGATCCAGTAACATTGTCCAAATAAATAAATAAAAAATAAAACAAATACTTGGAACTCTAGCGGTTCTCTCATACCTTGCTGTATTCATATTAACAATAGACGCATGTGACAGTTTTCGTTTTTTTTCGAATTTTCCTTTCGTTAAAAAGATATTTATGATTGACGTGTTCGATTTGTAATTATCCTCTGGAAAGTTATAACTGTGTATAAAGTCAGTGCATTGGGGTTAGCGAATATCACTGTGCATTTCGCTCTTTTCTCGGCCATATAATATCCATTTAACGTGACATTTCCAAACATTACTCAGTGAACGTATTAGATCACACAATATATATTTGATCAACCATTCATCACTTTCTGCATATGTCAACAACGTGACTAGATCCTTTAAAAGGGGAGAAGGAACACGATTTCGATTGCATGTGCAAGAAAATCTACGAAAAGAGCGAGAGAAATGGAGATAAATAACAGGTGAATGTTATCGGATGAAGAGGTGTTAGAAGAGAATAATGGACAGATGGAAGGATAAAGGTAGATAAAGTAGATGACGATGCAACTATATAGAATCCAAAAGCCCTCCAATGGCGATGGGGGAGAACAAAAATTAGAAAAAAATAACAACGTTGGAAAAGCGATGTATAGTTAAGGATACCTGCACTAATTGCAAATAAAAGTCCTTGTTTGCTTGCTTGAAAAGGTGTGTTTGCTTGAAAAGGTGTGGAACGAGAGCGAGTAGATATCAGTGAAATGATGGAGTAACATCTTGAGAGGACACATGACAAAACAGGTTGTGAAAACATCATCTAAACATATGTCGCATATTCTGAAGGTCTTATAACACAAAACAGTTTGGGCGAAAGTTTTCGAGATATAGAAATATTTACATTTTTAGTGAATGTGTTACATCTAACGCCTTTCCAACATGTCCAATATGTCCAAACCACGTACATTCGTTTGTTTTCATTTTGCTTAATTTTTTAAAACCAACCTTGCTTATTCATTTGTCATTACATATCCACATACTATTTTCAATTACAATTGAAAGTGATAAATGATTTGACCTCCCAACTAACGTCTTTACAACAAAGTTACCAATTATGTTAAATCTAAAGTAAATGCCACTCGCGGTGTTAGCACATCGATGTCTGCCATAATGGAGCCCCTGGTGAAGGCAAGTTCAGAAAGATCAGCTAATACATCAGTACGTGAACAGAGCCAAAGATTGCGACTAAATAGAGAGTATTTTAAAACACTTTTATCAATTAGCATTTGGTTGATCTTACTGATTATCTAAAAATAAATGTACTCTATTTATAATTTTCTTTGCTTATTTCACAATACTGGTTAGTATCCTCTATGTTTGAATCTACTTCATTAACGTATTGCCTATACTAAAACGTAATGGGTCCTGTATTAACTCTATGGGGATTGCAACATCTAAAGTAGGGAACATCACATTGCGTGATTCCTCGCAATTTCTATACTAAAGATTATTTATCGTATTGGTTTGTCTTATTGCCTCTGACTATAGCATGAACATTCCAATATATTGTTGCTTGAAAATCACAAAATAGAGAAAAGGTAAAGAAATCGGGAGTGAGTGTTGATCTATATCACAATTTACATTGGTATTGCCGATCTGATGATATTAATACTCCGACCGCAAATCAATCTTGGATAATACGTGTTTATCGCCCCAAAAAAAAACGTGGGGACACGAAATGAGAAAATCTGGCCGCCACTTGTAGTAATATGTGCATCGCTTAAAGGTTTAAGGCGGGGATTTGAATTTTCAGCTGGTATTTTGAGGTAAATTGAAGAAAAAAAAGCAAAGGGGAAAAGATGTCAACAAAATTGAAGAGTTTGGCTTGAAGGTTTGACCCCGCCCTTGATTATAAGTATACTGAAACATATTCCCTTTTAAGATCACAGTGGTACTACGGTAGAATTAGATCATTATGATATTGCCACCACAAATGATGTGTTATGGATTGTCCCGACATGTTGCGAGGAAATCAGGAATGACACATTTGATATTGTATTGACCTGTACTTTGATAATTCACTATAATTCGTTTGTACGTGACGGAATAGTGACGATTGTTGACATAACTTGCAGGGGCCGCGGAACCGGGGGTGGGGGGGGGGGGGGGGGCTGCAGCCCCCCACCTTTTTGGCTAAAATAATACAATACATAAGCAGTAACATAACGATTATTATAACAATTAAGAATGTGGTCAGCCCTCCACTTTCATAACCATCCGCGGCCCCTGAATTGATCTAGTAGATAAAAATAAATGAATATTATAAGTGGAATTCCTGTGTTGTATATAAACACATGTTCACATAAGAGGAGGGATGGGTTGATGCGATATATAATATAAGGAGCGTAATATGAATACAAATTGAAAAATATTAATGTTACCATTCGGGTATCATTTTAGTTTCTGAAGCACAATTGATTTACACAAAACATAGCAATCTCGTGTGTGTGCGGTTCGTTCAAAATCAACGTAATTTATTTGTTTGAAATATGTATTTCATCACACTTTCTAAGGTCAATTACTGTCACCCCCTCGGGTGCAATTTTTGAGCCACTTTAACACCCATCACTCCGAGCCAAAAGTGATGTGTGGAGGATTGTCATGGGCTTCTAGTCTTGAGAGGGATATTTGGGGCGTGGAGGTGACAAATATGTCAGTACTTTTGGGTGAAATCAGAAAAAATTGTGAGAGAATAGTATATTCAAAGGAATGAAAGAAGAAAATAGAGATGAGGGAGGAGAGAGGGATGGAAGAAAACGGAAGATAATACATAACAATAGTAGGGGTGAGAAAGTAATTAGAGCGCGCCGGGTTATGTAAAATTACATCGTTTGTGTGAGATACAATCTTTACTTAAAGGGATCTAGTAACTTTGTTGACTTGTGCAATAAGTGATGAGTGGTTGAAACTATGTATACTGTAGTTATCTGATATATCCACTGATTGTTGTGTGAAATTTTCAAGTTGAATGGACCTTATTTGGCCGAGTAATGAGCAGATATGCAAAGTGATATTCACTAACTCATTGCACTCACTTTGTACACGGTTTTCGCGGTCCAGTGGGATAATTTAACATCTGAAAACTTCAATCGTAAATATCTTTTAACGAATGGGGAATGTTGTAAAACCGAAACCTGTCCCATGCTTTTATTGTTAATACGAATACTACACGGTATGAGGGAACCGGGGAACCGCTAGAATTCGAATTGGACTTTGAGGATTTGGACAATGTTAGCTAAGTCCCTTTAAGTAATCATAAGCGAATAAGTTCAATGTAATGACAGTTTTTCCCGCTCATTTCCACACTTTTAAAAAATTCAATTCGATACAATTTGTACTTCATTTTCGCCGCGACAATCCTGGAAGTAATCTAATAAATTTTTGTCTTTAGTCGATAATTGTTTACCAAATGTCCAGTCAAGTTAGTCATGATTCGTCACACGATTATCGTCAATTACGATTTCAAATTTTGTCGATGTTTTGGCACATACAAGCGTATACGATTGAGTCATTTTGCGGTTCATTCTCGTCAAATTTCGATTCGAATTCGTCTCATAATTAATGATTATGCTGTAATCCCTTGTGTATTATTATCTTGAGTTTAATCTGTTTACTTGTCACATTGATCATAATGATATAAGATTTGGGATGACGAATGAGATTTGAGGAATAATTGGATTTAAGGGAATGGATATGAACAAGCTTCGGTTTAGACATAAAATAGTTTTCATCTTTTAAAATTTGAACATTTGAAATTATGATTCTAAGGGAGGTTAGATAGAATGCGCCACAAATTCAGGATTGTAACGTTCTTTGTTTTTGTTGGGTTTACTTTGATAACTGAGTTTAGAGCCATGTAGCGTTCTTCACCCATCAATTTAGAGTTACATTTGTCTTCATTGAATTATATTCTATTGTATTGAATATTTTATGTAGTAATAATGCCTCATTGTAAAAACAGCTTGCAGCTGATCAAGGGCAATCCACCCCCATGAGTGGAGAATTAAATAAATCAATAGATAAAGTAAACATTATTTCTATTATTTTATGTAGGTAATAATGGCATATGAAAAACAGCTTGTAGCTGACAAGGGCAATCCCTCCCATTAGTGGAGAATAGATGATTAAATACTTAAAATAAACATTATTTCTATAATTTGTATGATATGCCATGAAAAAGAATTGAATGAAAGAATAAAAAAGAAAACAAGAAAATGATGTGTGTGCGTTAGTGGTGTTGTGTGTGTGTGTGTAGTGTGTGTGTGTGTGTGTTGTGTGTGTGTGTGTGTGTGTGTGTGTGTGTGTGAGTGGTGTGTGTGTGTGTGATGGTGCGCAAGTGTGTGCGTGCGTTTGTGCAATGTTTGTGTGAGGCATGATCAGAATACGGCCACATAACATGTGGATCGTTTCATGACGCGCGTTGACTAAAATCGAAAGTGGTGCAAAGTGTTGTGAACAGGGAGACGGGTCAGCTACCAGCCAATTTGCATCGACAGAGGACGGAACGGCGTCTTGTCCACACAATCGAAAGCCACCAATGTTTACGATAGTGCACGTAATGGATTGAGGTCGTGGCGTGGAATTGATCCTAAAACAGTGATTAAATTTTGAGCGACATTTGCAAAAATTGTGATTAATAACAAGAGATGAAAGGAGGGCATTCAAGGGAGGGATAGAAGACGGAGGAGAGAAGAAAGGAGAGAGAAAGAAGGACTAAGGGATTGGAAAGATAGTGAAGGAAAAAGTGTGAAAGTGCGGGTTATAACAAAACAAACCTCACCTGGAGATGGAAAAATTAAAAACATTTGACGGACATTAGCAACAAC
>JBAMJV010011251.1:0-33938 GCA_037951105.1 Echinarachnius parma
GAATCAAATTTTAGAAACGTATGCTATTTCAAACTCTTAATATCAGGGAAAACAAGTCCTATTTTGGTGGTGTTTGCATTGTTGAATGTTGCCTTTTTCATATAATGAAATAAAAGAGTTTATGTGCAAAAAGAGTAAAAACGACATTTTTGCAAGCTCGATACTAACATCAACATCCATTATTAGACAATATAAATTACATTTAGTGTTGGTTCATGCATTTTTAGTAAGGTTTACATTGAAAGGCAGTAGTTTGTATTAAATCAAAAATTTGAAATGTTTAATAATGTGTCCGATGGTTTTCGCATATGAATCATTGAAATACAAATTACTGCATTTAAATAACAAGTTCAAATTACTGTGTATTCAATTTATATATATATATTCCTCCCTCAAAAATAGGACTGATCATCATCAAGGCAGCCGATAAGCAGTACATCGACAATGAAATTGAAATATCCCGTTAACCGATCCCATTACTCATTACTAGATTCTGACCCCACCCATGTATTTTCTTAAGGTAGTTCAGATTCGTCAAATGAGATGCGCGGCGCCATCTTGCATACGCGTTGCGCACGGTGCGTAATGCACGTTAGCTCAGTGTCATGCGGTGCGCGCAAACTAACCCAGTTCAAAATGGCGACCCGCTATGTAGCATCCCCACGCTTGATGCCCTTTAACAGATCAGATATACACTTGATGGCAAGCAGGCTCATAAAAATCTCTTTGCCAAGCCCACAGATTTCTATCCCATACCGATGCTAAGCCTGCCAGCCACACCGAGAATATATTCGTCTTTGTTGACCATTCTTCAAACCCCTTGTTCCACAGGCCCCCTCTTACATCCACGACACACGTGACATGTTACGCTAACTGGAACACATCAATGACCAAATACCGGACACTGATAACATTATAACTTTGATTTTCTTGTTCATCCCTCTTCCGACATTCTTTTTTACAAAGTTATCCTAACCACAAACTCTTTCCCACAGTACCCACTCCCCCCCCCCCCCCCCCCCCCCCCATCATTCTTATCATTCGTCTCCATGTAATCACTATGTATACCTTCACATTCATGGACAAGCATTTCTTGCAGATATTCGGCACAGCTTTGCTGACTCGGATGGCCCTTCCTTTGCCTTTGTTCATGTCCAAGCTCGAAGACCTTCTGCTTGACTCTGCCCTCCGCTTCTCTGGTGGTGCTCCATCGATGAAATCTTCTTTATCTGGACCATACATTTCTTTGTCTTTATCTTGATCCTTGATTATCACTAATCCCTATCTTCACTTTCTGTTTTAGTTTATTCTTCCTCTCCAGCTTAAAATCCCTTTGTTCCACAACCCTGCCTAATCCTTACATATTCCCTTGTTCAGAGGTTCACACTCGCCTCTTAATTATTATCCTGATCAGCCCACATTAGCGCACTTCTTTTTTCCCTGTTCACTCTAGTCCGCTCCATTCCCGAACCCCTGTACTAGGTACCTGATCTGGTGAAAATTAGCTTGTGGCACCTGTAAGGTTTCCTGCGGCTAGTGTGCTCCCCAGGGAGTTGAGAATGGGTACACGATAAGTGTGCGGGTCTAAACTGTACCAAATGACCAGGGAGAATGATAAGCGCTTAGAGGCTGTTCGGCATTAGGCGCTATATAAATACCATATATTATTATTAGTAGTAGCAGTATTAGTAGTAGTAGTAGTAGTAGTAGTAGTAGTAGTAGTAGTAGTAGTAGTAGTAGTAGGAAGTAGTAGTAGTAGTAGTAGTAGTAGCAACAGCAGCAGCAGCAGCAGCAGCAGCAGCAGCAGCAGCAGCAGCAGCAGTAGTCGTCGTCGTCGTCGTCGTAGTAGTAGTAACTCAAGTGAACGCTAGCGCGGAGCGCTAGCGTTCAAGGTCGGGCTGATAGTGCCCCCGAATTTATGATCTAATGTGCACAATAAGTGTGCTTACAATTATACATATGATACGGTACTTACCACCGGTTAGATGATACATATGTGATGCAACTATGGGGTGGATCAGAATGATGATTTTTTGCTCCATTCCGCATCAAAATGAGTGATTTATGCACATCATCGACTGCTATCTGTGTTGTATCGTGACTTCTGAACGATCGATTACCGTACGACCACTAAACGCGCGAGTCAGATCTGCCGTCTATTCGGCGGGCGCGGTACTTGAATTGAGACCGTTCGCGCGATCATCGATCGTTCAGAAGTCGCGATACAACACAGATAGAAGTCGAGGAGGTGCATAAATCACTCATTTTGATGCGGAATGGAGCGAAAAATCATCATTCTGATCCACCCCATAGTTGCATCACATATGTATCATCTAATCGGTGGTAAGTACCGTATCATATGTATAATTTTAAGCACACTTATTGTGCACATTAGATCATAAATTCGGGGGCACTATCAGCCCGACCTTGAACGCTAGCGCTCCGCGCTAGCGTTCACTTGAGTTATAGTAATAGTAGTAGTAGTAGTATTTTCCTCCTTTTCGGTTCTTGTTTACTTTAGCCTGTGCCTGTTTCACCGCTTTACTTCGCTCGTTTTAGGTATATAATATAGTTTAATGTTTAGTTTAGTCACTTTTCATTTATTTTGCATTGATAAAGGGCCTCCTAGGTTCGAAAGCTCGGCTCGCTTTTACTTACATAATTATATCTTGATCAATTATATACAGTAGGTACACCATCATTGACTGCAACCGACATAACTACCCTAGGTATGATCACCACTGCATGAATATGCTTTTTCTTTCGTCACGTAAATCGTTACATAAAAATTTATATCTACCGTGCAGCAAACGTGTATTGTGGTATGCATTTTCGATATCTTTCAACATATTTCTATGTTTGAAAACAAAATTCACTTGCAATATGCACATGCAATTTCACGATTTCAAAGCTCAGATGTTGGTATCTTAGTAAATGATGAAGAGCCTTACCTTACTTTTTTTTTTTTTATATAGGGGCCTATCAAAGGCCTTTTATTCACATCCATATAAAAACATTTAAACAACAATCAATACAATAAACGAACCAACACAGTAATAGACAGACAAAGTAGCAATGAAATAGAATGGATGTGGGGATCAGCAAAGGCCATAGACCTATCTAGGCTAATCCCCAGGTTCCTATTATGTATGAACTAAGAACATAAAACATGACGTTACATACATACAGGCAGGCATTACAAGAAAATAAAAATCATAAAATATATCCAGTTAAAAAATGTATTTATATATAATTATACATCGTTATGATCAATAAGGTATAATTTATATTTTCGTTTAAAAGTAGACAATGAAAAACAATCTTTCAAATCATGTTGCAACATATTCCATACAAGAGGCCCTCTGTATTTAATCATTGTTCTAGAAAATTTGTAACGATAATTGGGCAAGTAAAGATTATCAGCATTTCTAGTAACATATTTATTTATATTTCTTTGAGGAGTAAAAAAGTTGTTGAAATTTTCTGGTAAAATATTTTTCATGTACAGGAACATAAAAATAGCAACAAGATATAAATGTAAATCATAAATATTCAAAATGTTTAACTGACTAAACAGAACATTTGAATGGGCAAGATACGGGGATTTTGTTATTATTCTAATTGCACGTTTTTGTAATAAAAACAATTGTTGCAATAAGTAATTTGCACAATTTCCCCAGATAATGTTGCAGTACGTTAAATATGGCAAAATCATTGAATTATATAAATTAGCAAGGACAGATAAAGGTAACATGAACTTAATCTTATTTAATACTCCAATAACACAAGATATCTTTCGTGATATTTCATTTATATGTTGTTTCCAAGTCAATTTACTATCAATTATTAATCCAAGAAATTTTACAGAATCTACCATATTAATATCATTATTGGCAATATGAACTTTAATCACATCTACATCAACATTTTTATTTTTTATTTTAAAAACCATGTAATTTGTTTTACTAAAATTGATTAACAATCTATTTGCCAAAAACCAAAAATACATCTTTTCCAACTCATTATTCAATAAAAGAGACACACTACGTGGATCATTTCCGGCAAGAAAAAGACTTGTGTCGTCTGCAAATAAAATAAAGGATAAAACATTACTTACATTGGGCAAGTCATTAACGTATAAAAAAAATAAAAGTGGGCCGAGATTAGATCCCTGGGGAACCCCAAGTAAAATATCCAAATTATTAGAAGTTAAGTTTCCGAAGTTTACGAACTGCTTTCTATTAAATAAATAACTTATAATTAAGTTAATTGCAACACCCCGAATACCATAAAAACGCAACTTATTAATCAAAATAGCATGGTCTATACAATCAAACGCTTTAGAAAGATCTAAAAAGAGTCCAATTAAAAAATTATTATTTTCAAATGCGTTGGCAATTTTTTCAGTAAAATCAATTAGAGCATGATGCGTGCTGTGTCTCTTTCTAAAACCATATTGCTTTCTATATAAAATATTATTTCTATCTATAAAACCCATTAATTGATTACAAATAATTTTCTCAACAATTTTACTAAATACAGATAAAACAGATATCGGTCTATAATTAGTTAACAAAGATTTATCTCCACTTTTAAAAACAGGTATTACCTTAGCAATTTTTAAAGAGTCGGGAAAGATACCGGATTCAATTGCAAGATTGATGATATTGCACAAAGGTTTACCTATTACAAATATAGAACGTTTTAAGACTCTTGGATGAATACCATCATACCCTGGACTCTTATTACATTCCAACGTCTTCACAATATCTATAACATCATTAATTGTAACTAGTTTAAAATACATCGATGAAGGAAAATGTCCTTTTAACCACTGGTTTACACTTTGGTCTTGACCAACACGTCCATTGTGTATCTTGTTTTGTAGCTTCAGTCCAATACTTACAAAATACTCATTAAATATATTTGCAATATCTTGTTTGTCTGTTATATTTTCACCATCATGCTCAATGCTTATTATATCATTCTTTGTTGCCCTTTTCTTATTCATTACATCATAAATTACTTTCCAAGTTACTTTCATATTATTTTTAGCAAATTCAAATTTTCGATTATAATATTCACGTTTTGCCTTTCTTATCATAGCATTTACAGTGTTTCTACATGTTTTATACGTATCAAATCGATACAATGTGCGATTTTTAAGATATTTTCTATATAGAATATTTTTCCGCTTAATACACTTTTTTATTTCTTTAGATAACCATGGTTTCTGACTTTTCCTGACCCTCTTTGTGACCTTAGTGGCTGGAAAATATTTATCATATAACTGTTTATAGAGTAATACAAATGCATCATATCTTTTATTTACATCACGTATATCATTCAAACTTTCCCAATCAATTAAAACTAATTGTGAACAAAACATTTCAATGTTATTATTACTAAAATCAACCTTTGTATATTCATATAAAGACTCATCAGGCTCATCGCTGTCAAATTGCACAATCATAAAGGGGGATAAATGGTCACTAACGTCAGTGCTTATAATTCCAGCTTTTACTATGTTTTCAGTGTAATTATAAAGTATATTATCAACTATTGTCGCTGAAACATCAGTAATACGGGTTGGTTTACTGATTTGTGGAACATATGAAAATGAAAGAAATGTGTTTACAAAATCATGAGTGGAAGAATTTTCTTTATTTAACAAATCAATATTAAAGTCTCCCATTATTATACATTCTTTCTTTTCATGTGAAATTATATCAAGGGACGACTGAATTTGAACCAAAAAAATCTTGGCAACTTTGATTAGGGGGCCTATATATCACTGCAATTATGCACTTTTTATTTTTTGTAAACACCTCAATAAATATACTCTCTACACAATCACAAAATATATCAAGGTCTATCCTTCTTTTGAATCGAATGGTATCACGTATATATAATCCAACGCCACCTCCTCGTTTCTCACGTCGACAATTGCCAACAAACTCATAATTTGGGATATCAACATACAACTTTTCATTTTCTTTCAGCCATGTTTCTGATACACCAACTATAGTCGTAGTATCTTGTATAGCATCAATATTATTCACAAGTGCATCGAAATTACATTTCAAACTGCGGCAATTAAAATGATATATTTTTAAATATGAAGAACTAAAATTTCTCAATACTTTGTCTCTAAAATGTTCTGGAGTATAGTATTCATTATCTACCTGCATCAATTCATATGGTTCTCTATCATCGTCTATTATATCATATATTTCTAAATTGCTACAAACAATGCAATTTTCACAACGAACACTGGGATCCAAATTTGTTAGCCTGCAACACAAATAACAATCACATACAGACATAGAAGAACAAACAAAAAAACAAAAAACAAAAAACAACAACAATAGAATGTGGTAATTTAAAAGAGTAAAATGTACAAAAAGCTTTCCTTATAAAATAAAATAGGATGTGACACAAGAAGTGCCATCTGTAATCAATTATCAAGTTCATTGTTCGTGTCAGGTTTGGTTTATGATTTCATGTATGAAGGGTATACAAAATGTTTATAGTTTTTTGAGATCACTGTTTGACACAATTTTCTTTTTTGCTGATGTTCCATTTCCTGTTTTCATTGATACAAAGACCTTTCCGTCGACAGACCAAGCTGCAATCAGTTTGTCATTCTTGTTTGCTTCTTCTTTCGCTTCTTTCAACAGGGCTCGGTTTGTAGACGTCAGGTCCTCCTCGATTCCGATCCCTGTTCCCTTTAGTCTGCGTCTGTTCTTCAAGATGACTTCTCTCGTGCGATAGGAAGTACACTTCACGATGATTGGACGTGGAGGCACTTTCCCGTTGTTTTCCCTTGGGCGTCGGGGTGGCCCCACACGGTGGGACCTGTCGATCTCATGTTGCTGTAGGTTCAGACCTAATTTCCCAGCAGCTAGATCCACCATCACCTGGTCTGTATCCTCGTTGGAGGTCTCAGGAATGCCGTACAGACGTACGCAGGTGCGCCGCGAGTATTGCTCTGCCTCGTTCATGGCCCTCTTCAGCTTAGTGATGTCCTCTGCCCCACGCTCCTGCTGCTGTTGTAGCTGAGTGATGGTTTTAGACTTCTCCCTCACTTCCATTTCCAAATCAAGAAGTTTCCCTTGTGTTTCCTCCAGTTGTTGTTTCAGTTCTTTCATTTTGTCCCTGGTCATGGTCACTTTAAAGAGATCTCTAAACTCCTTGCTCTTAAAGAAGGCTCGCACTTCTTCGCTGGTTTGATTACAGCAGCCATGGTTACCATGCTCATTGTGTATTTCTTCTGTTGGGTTCATTTTCTTAGGATATGTTTTGTTCCTTGTGTCAACTGGCATATTGCATCATGGTGGGGTATATGGGTTAATGAAGTTGTATTAGACTTGTATTGTAAGAGAGTTAGCGGAGGCTCAATGCCTATTGTTGTTGATTAACTCTTATCTCTTAATCCTCAATTCAGGCAGGCTTGCAATAGTCAATGGAGATAGGAGGTTCAATGTTCACTATTGTCCAACAACTCTTATCCGTCCATTCATACAGACACAAAACTTTCAATAGGCTTATCCAGCAATATAAAAGGATGGTCCAGTCAAGTAAAGGTAGAGTGAGCTACCACAGTATGAACGTTGTTATAAATGTGTGTATTACGAAGATGTATACTGCACTGGGAATTTACTGACAGAAAATAGTACATATGGGCCTATATACTGACAGCCACTTCAAAAAAATCCAATGACTTCAAGTTTTCAAACTTCAAATATATGCAAAGTTCGGCACCTCCAAATGTCACATCCTCAGTTTATCAATCTTCTAGCATCACATTACAAAATCCAGATCAAACTCCATGTCAGAATACAGATAATGAACGTGTTTTAGCATTCTTTTCTACTAGACAAAAAATACACCACCATCACAAGTCAAATCACAAGACAATCACAAGACAATCACACCTAGCATAAAGATGTAATGATACAGAGTTTCCAAACAAGCGGAGGCCACGGCAGCCCCGTTTCAGGCCACCGTGGACAAAACGGGATGGACGTGAGACAACGCGGGGGGGACGGAATGGGCAAACGTGACAGGCCGCGATTGCCGTGGATGCCGGGCCAGATTTTTAAACTGTCAAAATATTTGCCACGGCAGTCACGGTGCGGATGAGAAGCCTAGCAGGCCAAAGTAAAACGGGGTGAACGCAACAAAACGTGACAGTACGTAATAGGCCGTAACAAAACTTGGAGGCTGTCCGTAGTAGGACGGGAAAGGACCGTGAGATGTCGGGGAATGTCTTCCCGTCCTACTACGGACAGCCTCCAAAATTTGTTACGGCCTGTCACGTTTTGTTGCGTTCACCCCGTTTTACTACGGCCTGCTAGGTTGACGTGGCAAATTTGTTAACAGTTTAAACGTGACAGGCCGCGATTGCCGTGGATGCCGGGCCAGATTTTTAAACTGTCAAAATATTTGCCACGGCAGTCACGGTGCGGATGAGAAGCCTAGCAGGCCAAAGTAAAACGGGGTGAACGCAACAAAACGTGACAGTACGTAATAGGCCGTAACAAAACTTGGAGGCTGTCCGTAGTAGGACGGGAAAGGACCGTGAGATGTCGGGGAATGTCTTCCCGACCTACTACGGACAGCCTCCAAAATTTGTTACGGCCTGTCACGTTTTGTTGCGTTCACCCCGTTTTACTACGGCCTGCTAGGTTGACGTGGCAAATTTGTTAACAGTTTAAACGTGACAGGCCGCGATTCCCGTGGATGCCGGGCCAGATTTTTAAACTGTCAAAATATTTGCCACGGCAGTCACGGTGCGGATGAGAAGCCTAGCAGGCCAAAGTAAAACCGGGTGAACGCAACAAAACGTGACAGTACGTAATAGGCCGTAACAAAACTTGGAGGCTGTCCGTAGTAGGAAGGGAAAGGACCGTGAGATGTCGGGGAATGTCTTCCCGTCCTACTACGGACAGCCTCCAAAATTTGTTACGGCCTGTCACGTTTTGTTGCGTTCACCCCGTTTTACTACGGCCTGCTAGGTTGACGTGGCAAATTTGTTAACAGTTTAAAAATCTGGCCCGGCATACACGGTAGTCACGTTTGCCCATTCCGTCCCCCTGCGTTGTCTCACGTCCATCCCGTTTTGTCCACGGTGGCCTGAAATGGGGCTGCCGTGGCTGCCGGGGACATGGTGTAAACCTAGCATAAAGATGTAATGATACAGAGTTTCCAAACAAGCGGAACGTAACTTCCACCAGCAGTATCTCGTCTAAGAAACATATTTATGTTTATGGCAATATGTTATGTAAAGGGTGAATTCATACTCTTTCGTTTGATACCAACTATGTTATGATAGCCTCATGCATGAATGAATATTAATGACCTTGAAAGAGGTTATAAAAAAAAGAGTTTGCGCACAAGAGTAGGACGTAATTGTTTAATGCAATGCAGGGAATGAAAATATAGAAGACGAAGTCAAGTGATAGTGCCATTTATTAAACAAGGAGTTGAGGGTCCAAAATTATCCCCAATGTACTTGCACAAGTTTGCGCTCGTGTCACCATGGCTCAGCTCATATCCCGCCTGACCACATTCCCCTGCTTGCGCAAGGCATCGAACTCCCTTATGATGCGATTGTGGATGTCTTTTGTATATTGCGGCGGATTGCTTTAGACCTTTGTCTTCGTATGACCCTAGTGGGGTTCGAACTGACCTTCCCCGATCAGAACTACCCTTGTTTAGATACACACAAGTACCTTCCATTTAATTCTTCCTCAGTCCTCAGATTCCTCCAAAATGTGGATTTTTAGGGTGCATGGGCCATGATCACGATCGGGGAAATTATGGTGAAACGCCTCAGCATCTTGCTGGAGACTCCCAGAGGAATTCCACCATAGGCGCCGGAAGTGGGGGGGGGGGGGGGGGGGCAGGGGGCGGCCGCCCCCCCCCCCCCCCCCCCCCCAAATCCAAAAAGAAGAAAAGTGGGAAAGAAAAAATAAAATGTATGAGCTTCGACTTGTTAATTCTAACGTTCAAAAACTAATTTAAACATCCATTTAAAGTTTTCGCTGCGCACTTCGCGCGCGAACAAATTATCTCAGTTTGTTTGTATAAACTTGCGTATGGTCTGGGGTAAGTACTTTTTCTGTACCGGGCCACGTAGTTCCCGTGTGGCGTGCACTAAATTGCACCATTTCAAGTATATAAATGTAAAATTTTCCCCGTGGGAGGGGAATACCCGCTCCCAAACCCTCTCCCTCTGGCTCTGCCCCCGCCCTCGGTCGCGTCGCTCCCTCGGGACTCATTCTTGGCTGTAGGCTATGTTATTCGATCATACATAATGTGGCATATGGTTTATGTTGGAACTGTGTATGACACTAAATGCACATGGCCGTCAACGGGCGGGGGACGGGGGGACATGTGTCCCGTCCCCCCCCCCCTCCTCCACACTTCTTGCATAAGTGTATACATAATGTTTGATTGATTCCATATATTATTTTACCCT
Source organism: Echinarachnius parma (assembly GCA_037951105.1). NCBI lineage: Eukaryota > Metazoa > Echinodermata > Echinoidea > Clypeasteroida > Echinarachniidae > Echinarachnius > Echinarachnius parma. Next base: position 10,487 of record JBAMJV010011251.1, read on the forward strand.
GACATATATGTATTATGTGAAATTTCACCAAATCGCACAATTTCAAGCCCAAAAGTGCAAAAGCTCCCTGCAGTGGGAGAGGGACATCCCCTCCCACACCTTCGCCGATGTCCCCCCCCCCCCCCCCCCCCCTCCCACTAATTTGGCTCCTCCGATTTTTGATGTTTTTTATTATTCCAAATGGTTAAAAATATCTCTCATAATAATCAATGTTCAATTATCAAAATATGATTATGGGCAATGTATAGGCAAAAATATGAATTGTATGACCTTATTTGCATAAATTACCATACTAATCTATACACTTAACTTGACATGAGTGCAACTTGTCGTGGCGATCGGGTGTTTCACGGCCGATACCTTGGGGGGAAAATGCTCTCCCGGCCGTACAAAGACCGCAATTAGCCCGGCCTTGTTTAGGGTTAAGGCTCATTCTTTGCAGACAAAACTTGTCATATGGGGCATTTGGGAATAACTTGCGCTCTTAACATATTAACCTTGTTCCTCTTAATGCATTCATGGATCATATCCTGTCTTCAGTGGCTTCCAAGGCTTTTTCAAGGGCTTTTCAAGGGTGATTTATTTTGTTTTCTGCATGAAAGCACTGCAAAGGGAAGTTAATTTGTATTTAGCATGTGCAATTATTTGAGCATGAAGATGCATGTACGGGCTTGTATCGAACTTTTTCCGGTGATGGATATTTGGTATTTCAACCGTATGCTGTGATATCATTATGTACAAAGTCAATGGAGATTTCAGTATCGAAGGGTACGTGTTATTAAAAAGATCATTACGGTATTAATTATGTTTGGTTTAGAAACATTTATAAACACCAACTCCTAGAAAGACAGATATCACGATTGCCACTTCCCAATTGTTTCTTGCTGGTCTTGAGGATCAAAATGTCAAACATTACAAGTTACTTTTGTAAATAGGCCACAAAGGTCATCTCTCGACATCCTACAATGCACCCTTTCTTAATTAGGAAACAAACACAGCAATAATTCTGCCACTCGCTTCTCTATATTATTTTCACCAACGACACTCCGGGCAATTTTTTTCCCTGCACACAATTTGTCTTATCCCAGATCGTCACCTTGTCAATTGATTAGCATTCGCCCCTCTTTCCTATGACTTCAATTTATCCTGCTAACCAACTTTATTCTGCTTGAAATGCTGCAATTCTGCGCAGCTCCCTTATTTTTCATATCGGTAACGGGTTATTTCCCTCCATTCTTTGGGCATCTTCTCGCTTTCCACGAATTTTTCGGAACAATCTAGAAATGTGCTTCGCCTACTGTTACTTCTCTCATTTAAATGCCTATACTAGTACTTCACCCAGACCAAGTTGATCTGACATCATTATTCCTCTTCATTACTATGATTGGCCTCCTTTTATTGAATCCTTTCAATCGGCCTCATTTCCGAATTGATTTCCTCCCTATCCTTTCCAAATCCCTTTCTCGCTCTGTCTCATTTCCTACTTTCATAAGGTATTCAAAGTATTCCATTCACCTCGTCAGAACATTAATTTCATTCATGACAAATCCTTCAGCATACTTTTCCCCATCCTACGTGAGCAGCTTTACATTAATCGTGCATCAGCTTTGCCTTCGCCTTCGTCATTTTCACTTCATTACATCGCGGGTCTCTCTGTTTTCGTCTACTTTCAGCACATCTTTGGATCTTTGGATCCACACTCTTTTTTTATATCTCCTTCTTTTACACATCATCATAGAAACTACTTTCCGGTGCTGTAAACGTTGAGCTGTGCACTCTCTCCTGCAGTCACCTTAAGATCTCACTCCACTGCAAATGTTGGAGTCAAATTATTTCAATTTCAATTTCGCTACAATATGTTCACTGAGTCATACGTACATATTTTATGTCAAATATATAATGTTTGTTTTCACACTTCGTACGATTTAACTTCTTATTCGCTTTATATTCTGACACTTTCGCTCTTTATATAAAACACAATCAATGTTGCTGTGTTTCGCACTCGTGATATTTAGTGATGTAGAGTGTCTATGTTTTGTATTATGAATATCTGTTTGAAGGATGGGGTCAGTAGAAGTAGTACTGCTCACACTAAACTTCAATTGCGCAGGCCGAAATGCACGTCCACGTAAGGAACTTTCACCAATTTCACTTCGTTCTCTCCTCGTCATCGGTTTTTACCAAGTCTGTAGCAATTGGATAGGACCGAAACAGACAGTTTTAAGATGTCACTGTCCAGAAGTCGCAGTTCAGACATAATTTACACTATGGGTCATCTGATGCCAACTGCCAGCACCCTGAAGGTCACAGCAGATTCAATGAGGCTCAGCACTGATTGCTCTTGACATTGCAGAGGGGCTTAGAAATGTAGCCTAAAGTCATAAGCATCTTCTTGACCGGCATAAATATTTATGAAGAAGGAAATACGGGTCGCACCCGTATCCAGTCATCGGCATCGAATTAGGTCGGATCATAAGAGCCATCTTGGAAATAATGATGATGATTAAGATGATGATCCATAGCACTGTATGGCGTCATTTATCTGTTTCAAACATTCAAAGGTACCCGCTTCACCAAAAGGTTACTCATTTGCTAAACAGGTTTTGAGGCTTGCCTTGTCAGTATTGCCAAGAAGGGAGGGATGTAGTTCTAGGGGCGTGGAGAAGTGAAGAGAAGGCACGATCACGATACATCTGGAGTCATGTTCGAGGCATTTTGAGAAGAAGTCCTGATGAGCGTAGACCTTGACGAGACCTTTCTACTAAGGATGCAACATTCGTGGGGCCTGATTGTCGACAGCCTTAAACGTTAGCAGTAAGACCTGGAACTTTATTCTGTACTCAACCGGCAACCAGTGCAATTCTTCCAACATTGTAGTGATGTGGTCATACTGTTTACTTCATGTGAGTAAGCGAGCAGCTGCATTATGTATAACTTGAAGTCTTTTTATTGAAGAAGCTGTTAGGCAAAAAAAAAGGAGATTGAAGAAGACCAAACTTGATATTATTATTGAATGAATGAGGCTCTCTGCTACAGCGCAGCGCGGATGAAGAGTGGTCTTCTTTCAGCAATCTTACGAAGTTGGAAGTAAACAGTTTGACAGACATGAGAGATATGTCTGTTCATGTTTGTATGTTGATCGAAGTAGACGCCAAGATTGCGTGTACGTTCACTGGGAGAGACAGAAATGTGACCGTCGAAACCTCCAATAATAAAAACTTAGAGCATAGGATAAGATATTCCGTCATACCTGTTGAATTTCAACCATTGAAGCATTGATAACTACTGTGGCATTCCGTTCACCATCTCTGCTCAAGTTTTAAAGGTAAAATACAGTTTTGTATCGTCATCATAGAGGTGAGCTTCCTACCTATGGCGACGTGCAATGTCATGAGGGGCAGTGTAGAACGTGAGCGTAATCAGCCTGAATGAGCACGGCGCTGAATGCACCCCTTCTGGTCCGTCTGACCAGCATCAGAAAGACATTAATGATTTACTACCGACTACATTGACTCAAAGCTTAAAAGTACGTCAACTGGTCTTTGTCATTTGGGGCTGCAATGCTTAATCAGACGTAACTCAGACATGTTGGAAATATAGGCACCTCATTGACTGTATTATAGTGCGCCAGCTCTTTGTGAAATATGTCATACATATCAAAGTTAATAGCAACGCAGAATGCCACACTCTCTTCATCTTGCCCTCAACATTTCAATTGTCTACCAAGGATAGAAGGTGCCCACATAAACAAATTTCAAATTTCCAGCCCCCATCATCCTAGAATAAAAGGCAGATTTCAATCTAAGTATAGAGTACAAAAATATGGGAAAACCACCTGAATGTCTACTTCTCCGATTTAAAACCACTCTAGGGAATGTTCATGTCTAGACCAACGAAAACCAGACTAGCTCTATGAGAACAATGAAGATATCTACAATTTCTTGCAAAGAAGACGATTCCCCAAAAGATAAACTCCGCCAAGCCGTCCTTTCCTGCAACGGGTTTGCAAACCAGCCTTCCATGCAGCAACCTCCAGCGCAAGCTAGCTACGGGAGTAGGTGGAAAATTGTATTTATAGAACGCGGTTCGGAGTGAATGATGTGGTGAATAAACCGGATTGTACGAACCCCTCAAGGATATAATCGACCCTCACATCAGCCCATAAATAAGTTACGTTACAGGACTGGTGCTTATTACATCCATCCTAGGCATTTGGTCAGAGCCCATCCAGACCCTCATGAGTGCTGTCTAATATTCTCATTTCCTTTGCATCTCACAAATGGTGAAACTGCTTTACTTAGCAATGTATATACCCTAATTAAATAAATCCTAAATGTTCTGAAGCAGCTCAGATGTGGACAAGCTACAGGAACCTTTATAACTACATAGGTTAAATGGATGTGTGGAGCAGTATGCTACCTTTAAAACACTTCATACGATCTTTGTTTTGTCCTGTAAGCAAGACTACTACAGGGTAACCTCGCCGGTGTCATCTTGACCCGGTACAAAACGCGGCACAATAGTATTCTTCAACATTGGAAAATTAAGCTTGACCTAACTGCTGACAGGACCCTTGCAAGAGTGTTTCTGAATATACTTACTCCTGTTATCCCATATGAATACAAGACCTTCCACAGAAGCAACGAGGTTTTACACCACACCGGACCACTACCACATCAGGCATCTTCAGGAGAGCTGATATAGAAAATCATTAAGGAAAGAACAATCGACGGTGCATTAATGAATGACACATGCTCGAAAATGTCACCTGTGAAAAGGATCTGGAAGTATTGTTAGACGGTTAGCTGAATTTCCGCTAACGTATCTCCTCAGCAATACAAAGTGCAAACCAGATGCTAGACCTCATCAAACCTGCATTTGTCAATATCAACCCGGACATTGTTATACCTCTTTACAAAGCACTTGTACGTCCCCATCTAGAGTACTGCAGTGCATCATGGAGCCCAAGATTTGTTACAGAGAGAAATATCGAATCAGTACAGCGAAGAGCGCAAGGCTGATTATAGGCTTGAGACCTCGATCATACCCAGAAAGACTGAAAAAACTTGACCTTTTCTCTATTCAGTACCGAAGGATTCTTGTAGAATCATGAAATAGTCTTCCTACGTCATTAGTTACTGCTACAAAACTCCACCACCTTTAAAATGGCCTGGATACGTTTTGGTTTAATACAAGATTACATATCGGTTGATATATATGCATACTGCAGCAGAATAAATGTTATCAACTTGTATATGACTAGGAGATCTACATGGCTACCATACACTCCTGTCCAGATGATGATAATAAAATTCCCGGAGCAGAACTAGGGACTTAACCGTACAAACGATATAGCATTTCTAAGCATGGTAATCCAGCTCCAATTAAGATGACCATTTTGGCCATGCTAGACCCAGCAATAACCTCCCGATGCAGGAATATGGAACTATGTTTTTGTCATAGCCCTTTTCAGAATGTTTTAAATTATGATCCATCAGCTGGCAACTGAATATTTTAGCGACAAAGACAGCACGTACATCCGAAGTCGCATTGATGGTAGCACCGTATGTAAATATACTGGACAAATACATTTAGAGGCACTATTTGCAAATTATCTAGGCTGCTCATGAGCGCTCATTAGCGACGGCCTTGTAACAAAAGACAAACCGCTTTGCAGCGGCTGCACATTTTTACGGACTTGCCTGAAGCCAGAAGAAGTCGATAGTCATTCACTACATGAGCATTATGACGGTTCATACCTCACATTCGCACATAATGGCAAAAAAAAACAGTTTACCGGTTCAGCTACCTATCAGATCCGATACCAAGATCGGGAATAGAGTAGGCTGCACAAATTTGTTAGACTCCACACAAACGAGTCTGGAACAGGCATCTCAAGAAAGACACTACGAGCAGAGTGTATCAAGAAGTCCAACTCGCCTTACTGCTGTACGGTGCCGAACCAAAGACAATTTATTGACGCCATTGCCGACTTCTATCAGCACTGCCTCTCCTCCATGTTCAACATATTTTTGAGTGATCTCGTTGCCAGCAACCAAGTTCTCAAACAAACAAGGAGCATTATCACAAAGGGTACAAAATTAAATCCGATTTACAATTATTTTTGTTTTAGTAAATCAGATCTTAAAAAACGATCCTAGGACAAAGATGTCATGTTGTTGTTGATTTAATAGCCATTGCAAAGGATATTCTACTTTATAAGTGCAAATATAGAGTTTTAAAAAGAAAGATCATACTGTTTGCCTATCGTTAATCAATTTATTTGGACAATTATATCTCCATGCTATCATATTTTGTTCGTCCAAAGTAATTGAAAATAAAGCAAACTTGGAAACCTGAAACTTATAATCTTGCAATAATTAAATAAAAGACTTTGACTTCTATAAGTTTTCTATTTTTCTTTAATATGAAAAGATAACTCAGCAGCCAAGTCGCGTCCGGAATTGAGTGCCCTCTGCTTACTGGTCTTTCTTCCGGTGTTCGTCGGATTGTACGTGTACTACAAAAAGAGAAAGAATAAAAGGTACACAGACTTACTTTAATACTAATCTTTTCTTTTTCGGAGAATCATCAATGTTTGGTTATGTTTGTGTTTCGGTGTCAAATAACAGCCACGAATATTATATATGAACAAATATAAATAAGAAACATATGCTTAAAAACACATCATCTCTTTAACTATTTGTTTACTTATAACCCCTAACAAATCTAGCTGTTCTCTCTATGCTTGCTTTTTTTAAAATCTAACAAACGGACACATGAAAGCAGATCTGGTTTGTATCATTTATAATTATGTCATATAGGGAATTATTTAATATGAGGAATATTGTGATGAATTGTTACCTAGGGTTAGGGTAGGGTAAGGGTTAGTGTGAGTGCGAGGGTTAGGGTCAGGGTTAGGGTTATGTGATGTCAATGTTGAGCAAATAGCAATTCACATTTTCGCTTATTACTTCGCCATAAGCTGTGCATTTATCATATAAATGTTGTTACCACTAAACAGTTATACACAATATATCAACGCTTTGTCTGTTGTTGCATATAGCGACATATACAGCCTTGGAGAAGAAAAAAAATTGGACCAAGCACTTTTTATCAATTTTGTTGAAGTTTTACACTATTTTGTCCATTTTTAGATTTTTAAGGAAAATATAGTTAATGAAATACCAACAGGGGTATAGTCGATAGTGTTGGGAATACCAACCACATATTTGCTGCATTCAATTTGACAAAAAGCATGAATTTTATCAAAATTGTACGGATTTTATCCATTGGTGTACGTTAAAGCCATGCGGTTTTATACACATTTAAAACAAAAACAAAAAAATGTGTTCATTTTCCTGTAAGTTGTGATTTCAACATAGAAAGGTCTCTCCAGTTCCTGTGATTTGTGTTAGCACTTTGATTCTTGGTGAGAGTTGCCAAGCGGCATTTAACTCTGTTGGAGAAGCAAATAATATTTTGATGTTGACTGCCTGTGATTTAGCAGTATACCAGTATACCAGGTGGTCTTCTTTGATAAAAGCAATTGACTACCACTTATAACAACGTTAATCAGGAATGAATTTACTCATAAACAAGCCCCACAAAGAATGGAAAAACATTTCTATGATGTAAGCACTTCTTACAGAAAAAGAAATCATAGAATGTTCCATTTTGCATTAAAAACGTGTGTATATTAAAACCCATACTTTTTTATGGTCAAAAGCCATGCAATTATTTATGAAATTCATGTTTTCTTCAAATTCAAGACATTAAATATGTCGTAGCATTCCTAATCATTTTGACAATACACCCTTTGATATTTTAATATTATATGTATATTATGTTGTTTTGTATAAATGTGATACATATCTAGTAAAAAACGTTTCCTGTGCATTGTGCTTTGTAGATATTCTTATAAAAAACAATTACCCAAGTTTCAAACAGTTGGATATTGAATTTAAAAGTTCCATGACATACAAATGCACGTTGACTTCTGGTTGTTTGTATTATAGTACACACCAAATATTTGTAAACTAACTTGAATATTATGTTGTATATTTTGTTTATTGTTGCAATTATTTTGATACGCCCCACCTCTTAAAGGGATAGTTGAGTTTTGGTATAGAGGGCACTACACAAAATAATTTTGTGTGAGATAATGAAAAACTGAGTGTAAAATTTGAATTTGTTGAGAGTTTTGTTCAAGCCGTTAACAATAAAAAAAAAAACACTTCCTCTTTTCAAAAAAATACAAAAGAGGTTTTTAAACAGTTGTTGATTATGTCTCTATCGAATCACTATTTTAACAATATTTGTTTAAATGGATGAAACCAATGAGTTTTGAGAAAATGCCCTCTTGAGTTTTAACGGCTCTTTTTTAATGATAACAGGCTTTTTACTTAGTCATTTGTAATTTTGTATTCCTTTCGAGCATGGTGGAGTTATTACTGTTAGTTTGTAATGTAATGGTGCAGGTTTTGGTTACTCAAATTAAGTTTGACCAACAATTTACTTTCTTTACCAGAACTCAACTATCCCTTTAAGACCTCTCCAGAGTTAAATTATCGATCCTTGTTGCATATATAGAACCTTTAAAGGGATTGTGTAGAGTCGGGAATTTTTCAGTTTGGTGGTATTGCATTAATGATTAACAAATTCATAATCATACAATATATATTTTATCGATTTTTACTGTTATTTTGTTCTTTGTTACTTTATTGACATTATTATAGCACAAATGGTAAGAAAAGGAACACAACTATGTCACCTGTCATCACAAAACCCTTATAAAGTCACAATATTTAAGTTTAATTTTGAAATTTCGGAATTATCCCAAATTCCAGTGATGTCTAACTCGTTATATTTCAGTAGTAACAAACCGTACAAAAGCGTCATAAATTCAACACCTGCAAATAAAGTGCATTGACAAATTCACGAATTTTCTCAGCTTTACATCTGGCGACTATATAAGGGTTCCGTGGCAACAGGTTGCATACTACATTTCTATCCTCCTCCTTGCATATAACTCTAACACCATAGTAACACCATAATTACATCATAATAGTAATATAATAGATGTTCAGCAGACAATGATTTTCTTTCAAAATGTATACCTGGTATTTTAAAAGCGTCTTAGACATTTTCCGTAGATCAGAGTTATAACTCTGGTCTGATATTGTTGGTCCATTTTTAACTGTGTGTGTTTTTAATGTTATCAGAAGAAAATAAAACAAATGATAAACAATGAAAATGTCTTAGTATAATCTGCATGTATACACGCTAAAATGTGTCCTTATTGGAAAGACATAGACATTTTTGTCTGATGAAAAAAAGATTGTTTAAATCTACGTAATAACAACAACAAATTGATATAACTAAAATTATCTAAACATATTACTCAAGATGATGATAATAATGATACAAATAATGATAACGATAATAGTAGCTATAGTAATAATACTAATGATAATAATATTAGTAACGATAATAAATAAAGTGTTGATAATGATAATAATACTAATACTAATAATTTACATTATAGTAAGCTTTAGCATATTCAGTCAACAAACAAAAACGTGGTTCGTTGAAGATAAGCATGTGTTGCTATGGGGAACTCAAATTGGCAACGTACTGTGGTGGACAACTCCCTATTTGTTCCATTTCTTAGAAATAGTATGATATGTATTGTAAAATACATTTATACACAAAATACAGTGATTTGGGGGAATGAAAAAGTGTTACCATAAAGAAAAACATATCACACATTAATAGTTTGTATACAACACAGAATATGCAAAAAGCATGATTGTGAATAATCTTGATTGTTGCGTATTGTTCAGCTTCCGATCCTTTCTTGCATGTTTGATCATCATTGGCGATTTTATATATGTTTTCTTGTGCTTTGGTGGGTTTTTGTATTTTCGCGCAGTGTAAATGAATCATTTGATTCGTAGAAACATTAAATTTAAAGGAATGCTCTCCTCCCATAGCTTCTATAATGCATGTTTTTCTTTTCATACTAGTTCGTAGAATGTCGTCAGTCTTGTGCCAGAAATAGATGCAGTGACCAATGTAAACAAATATATATATATATTTACGCTATAAAGCCCTTCACAATGTGTTACTTTGCCGATTTTTTTGTTAATATTAAGCATTTGCTATAACAATTGAGTTAAAAAGGGGAAATTATATTAACAAAGGTTTTTTAAATGCAACTAAAATTATAGCATAGACTGATCAAAATAGAAAAGTATTGCTACATAAAAACAATTTCAGCTTTTATCACCTAACTTGAAATAATGATATTGCCGTTCTATCATTAGGTTGATGATGGTTTCAATATCGCTTGGATTAATTTACAATTACAAGTTGTTTTATTACTTATGCTCTTTGAATCTTAGTTTGTTTTACAACGGGTATAGCTTTTAACTTTGTAAATATTTCAGACAGCTGCTTAACGTGATTATAACTTATTGCATGTGTAATACTAATATGCCTTGATGAGTAGTGTATATGATATTGTGTGATTGTTTGTGTTTAATATCATAGTTCTGAAGAAGGAAAAAGTACCCCACTCTTTCATACTTCTAGCTTTTCCAAATCTCCATTTCTATGTAATTATTTCATTTTCCCATCTATTTACTGTACCCATAACATCTTCGTGTTTTTGTATTGTAATAAGTATGAGAAAAGCGTTATTCTCATTTTGTTTTCGTTGGCATTACATATGGCATATTTCTGTCTTTTTTGTTCTCATCCCAATTAATCCCATATAATTATTTGTGTATGTTATCTTAGTATTCATTACTACCTGCATGTTTGATTGTTTGTTTATGTTTGTTATTTACATATCATATTCATTCGATTTGATATTTTAAAAAACACTTTAATAATACTCTATACAGCGCCTCAACCAGTGACAAACGACGACGAGGAGGAACAAGAAATGACCATGACACTACAGGAAGAAGACAAAATAGATTGTCTGGTGGCAACACCGACATCAACGCTACCAATTATGTAGGAAATGAGGATGAACCATATGATGATGCTCAGCGGGCAGGCACCTTAACAAACCATGGTATTAACGATACTGTAGGTCCATCTTCTGATCATGGCCCACACCTAAACGACAACGTTCTACACTCGTTGATACTGACAGTTCCCCATTTGCCAATAGATAATGTGAGCGAACATCCATATTTGCCAAGGAGGAGTGTACAACCTCAAGAAAACCCATACTTCATACCCCCTGATGATGAAATTCCACAGCCCCTCGCGATACCTGCTTGTCCATTTCAAACCAATGTTCACGATTGTGACCCCGTAGGAATAGTGAGTCAAGAGAATCCGTTTAATGTAGGCAACCCTAGAATTCACTACTATGAGACGGCAGACATAGACGATCCCTGTCTCGGACCGATACCGCTCCAATATAGAGAAATGTCAAATCGCCCCTTACCACACAGGCCATCATCAATGCAAGCTAAGAAGAGGACTGCAAAATCACTTCGTAAGAACAACAATAATAGCAACGTACTTTCTCGAGAATCACAAGAGGTAAAACGGAATGTTTTGTATCATCACACGGGAACGACTAAGAACAAAGTCGTTAGACCCAGTGAATCAGACAGTGGAAATCGGATGACAGAAAATCCGATGTATATTCCTGCAATACCTGATGCCGTACACCGAGAATTCATCAGTAGGCCTAAAAAGAAAACTGACAACAAACTATCCTCTCCTCAAAGTCACACAGACGAAAAAATGGTTAAAAATCCACTCTACGATCCAGCAGGAGCAATTTATCCCGACCAAGCATCACAGACTAGCGAACAAAAACGCGATGATGACTTTTCCCTTTTAGGAATAACACCTTCAGATGAACTTCCCATCACTAGTGGACATTCCTTCAATTTGGAGAGCCACTATTACGTAACACCGAATGACCCGACCCCTTCGGGTGATGCCGTTTCGAGCGGGGGTGCTGCGGCACAAAACCTGGATATGTATGCCTATGCGGCTCTCGGAGACCAGGTGGATGAACCATCTCAATCTTCCCATCAAGTTACAGAACAAGACACGGAACTGTGTATGTTAAGGCGGCCTCTGCCACACAGACCGACCTCAAGACATCGGAGTCCAGCTATCCCTCCACGGACAAGTTCACGTAAGAAATCAAAAGCTACCAAACTGTCCGTTCCTGGGAAACAGGGGAGCACTATCAGGTCCAAAGATGGAAACAAACGTTCTCGTAAGAGAGGGAAGATTCATGATCGAGATCATCCGGATCCTCCCCCTGAGATGCTCGACAACCCTTTGTACAGTTCCTCTGATGTAACTTGCGTCTAAATGTAAATTCAAACAAAATGAGTAGTCTTCTTATACGCTCGTATTTATCGTGTATCAGTTATTATACGGATTATCGTAAAACTTGTGCTAGCATACACGGTTGAAGGAAAATAAAGCAAATGTTATCAACGTCGTTATCAGCAGGCATGACATTTCTTAGATAGAAGAAATATGGCGAGACTTAGAGGGACTTAGTAACATTGTCCAAATCCTAAAAATCCAATTGAAATTCTAGCGGTTCCCTCATACCTTGTTTTCAAATTTCCCTTTCGTAAACAGATATTTACGATTGAAGTGTTCAGAGGTCAAATTATCCAATGGATCGTCAGGACCGTATACAAAGTGAGTGCAATGAGTTAGTGAATGTCACTTTGCATTTTTGCTCATTACTCGGCCATATAAAGTCCATTTAAAGGTATAGTGAAATCCCGGCTTTGATTCAGGTGTATAGCTTTAAATATGTGCCTATATTGATATACCACACTCTTTTTTTCACAGAAATCCTATAAGTTGGGCAAGAAAGGTAAATTTCATGCAACTTTTTGGCTTGTTTTCGCATCGGCGTTCCATGCTGCTAAAAAAAGTTATTTATAGCGGAGCGGGAATGTGCGCACGTGCAACCAGGATCATGACATCACAAGCAGACCGCAACACGGAGGAACGTGCATGGTTTACATGCAGAGCCTATGACTTGCTAGTAAAACAAACTAGTTTTTGCTTGTAAATTGAGGCTTAACTGAAAATTCCTAAGAAAGTAGAGTGTAGATCGTCCATGGTATAAACTTTAATAAATGTTTGCAAATATTGAAAAAAATCTAAATAATATCTCTCTGTCAACGAGAGTATTGCACTCAGTGTGTACGTCTATGACCGAGCTATACTGCGATTGCCTGCATGTGACGTCACAAAGATGACGTAATTTTTCTTCGCCCGGACTCAATTTTTTTACGGGGATTACTAAAGTGAATTTAAAAGTAGATTTTTTTATTTTACTGGGTTTTCCGACGCGGAAAATATGTTTTTATTAGTAATCTTCATGAAAGTCTACTGTAGCAGCTCTTAATTTCTTAGTATGTTGGACATCGCCTTTAAGAGTTTGCCGAGGTCAGCACTCTCGTGTTAATTAGCATACTAAGCGTTGTGATGGCAACGGCGACCTTTGGAGCCAATTGGAGCTGAACACGCATCGCGGCGAGTTTCGCTGGTCGATAGATCGGAGGTTTTCTACCCACTCTTCTATATCTCACCGTCCGGTTAGCACGCAGAATTATCGTGACAGCCGGCGACTTTTGTTAGAACGTTCTACCCCAGAGTTCGGGCAGTGAAACCAGCGGATTCCCGCTAGCGTCAGTTTAATTTAGTGAAGCGTACTTTTTCGTCTTCGCGTTTTAGCGACTTTACCCCTGAAAGTTCCAGGGATTCTTTCGTTCACCAAGGACTGGATTTTCATAGCTTTAGCATTATTTCCGCTTGCGCTGACCGAGTTGGGTTAGTGCAATATTTTATAAGTTAGAATCGCGTTTTTGTGTATCTCCGAGCTAAGTAGCGACACGGTAGAAACGCGTTCATTATTGTGAGCGTCGAGTGAGCTGACTCTTCCAAAACCGCGTAAGCACAGGAAAGACACCTAGCGAGACGCCATTTTGTTTGGAAGCGACCTCGATCGTCTACAACTTCTCGGAGTTCTTCCAAGTCCCGAGTTCCTCAATTCCGAGCCTGACAGAGCTGTTGGTGAGTGGAAATAGTACAGTAACAATACATTTCTACATTGGTGACCCCAGTTTGTTTTATTCTGATAATTAGAGTCGTACCAACAGTTTTTAGCATTTTGGATTTGTGCTCGCGTGCAGCGGCATATCTGACGTAGACGACACCGCCGCCGCTCCGGCGCAGGCAATCGCCCCGTCGCCTGCAGTCTTGGCCGCGGTTAGTTTGAAGCTCCCGCCTTATTATCCGGCCGACCCGGAGATCTGGTTCGCGCAGATTGAGGCCCAATTTCTGACCCGGGGTGTGAATAGTGAGGCGACCAAGTTTGCATATGTGGTGTCCGGTTTGCAGCCTCAGTTCGCTCAGGAGATTCGGGACATCTTGATTTCGCCGCCTAAGGACCATCCATATGTGGTGTTGCGCGAAGAGCTGATCAAGCGGACGTCGGCTTCAGAGCAAGTAAGGCTTCAGCGGCTCCTTACACAGGAAGAGCTCGGTGACCGCAAACCTTCACAGTTTCTCCGCCGCATGGAGCAACTGCTGGGTGGGAAAAAGCTTCCGGACTCCATCTTTAAACAGTTGTTTTTGCAAAGAATGCCACATCATGTGCAGGCAATATTGGCATCGAGTAGGGATAGCATGTCGTTGGCTCAGTTGGCGGACATTGCTGATAAAATATGCGAAGTAGGTTCACCTTCACCTGCGGTTGCAAGCGTCACAGCGCCATCTACGCCTCCTCTCGGGCCTCAGCAGGCTTCCGCCGATTTCCAGCAGTTATCCCAGCAGGTGCAGCACCTTACGCTACAGGTCCAGTCGTTGACTTCACAGCTGGGGCAGGACCGGGGTCGTCGACCATTGCGACCACCATCACCTGCCAATCAGCGTGATCGCCCGCGTTCTCGGTCGTACAGTCGGCAGCAGGCCAACGGTTTGTGTTGGTATCACTGGAAGCATGGTTCGAGGGCCAGGTCTTGCATCGCTCCATGCGATTTTCCTGCGGAGGCTCCCGAGGGTGATTTTCGCCCTGTTCCACCTCGTGCGGGAAACGCGGGCGCCGGCAGCGTGTATAGACGGCGACGCTGCACGGCACCAGTAGCATTGAGAGTCGTTTGTTTTTTGTGCAGGACAAGACCACGGGCACCAGATTTTTGGTGGACACAGGGGCAGAGGTGTCGGTGTATCCCCCTCGTCCTCAGGATCGCGGTCAGCGTCCGTCGGCTGGCAGTCCTTCTTTGCATGCAGCCAATTCGTCAATTATACGCACGTACGGGCAACGTTCGATTACACTGGATATTGGTTTACGGCGAACCTTCCGCTGGGTGTTCTACATTGCAGATGTCCAGCAGCCAATTTTGGGAGCGGACTTCTTGCGCAATTTTGGTCTGCTCGTGGATTTGGGGAGGAATCGATTGAGGAACACTACCACTACGCTAAGCATCGCCACTATCGCCACTTCTTTGTCCTCTATCGGCCCGGCTCTGCGGCCCAGCGTGGGTGATAGGTTTCACGCCATTCTTCGTGGTTATCCTTCCATAACTAAGCCAGTGTACACAGACAGCGCGGTAAAGCATACCACCACGCATCACATCGTTACCAAAGGCCCGCCGGTAGCAGCACGTCCGCGGCGTTTGGCAGCTGATCGGCATTCGATCGCCCGAGCAGAGTTTGAGCACATGCAGGAACTGGGTATAATTCGGCCTTCAAGCAGTAATTGGTCATCCCCTCTGCATATGGTGCCCAAGAAGACTCCAGGTGATTGGAGACCGTGTGGTGACTACCGTGCCCTGAACACCGCAACTGTTCCAGATCGGTACCCGATTCCACACCTGCAGGACTTTGCTTCGACGCTCCACGGGAAAAAGGTATTTTCCAAGCTTGACTTGGTGAGAGCGTACCACCAGATTCCTGTGGAACCTGCAGACGTGCATAAGACGGCGATCACTACGCCGTTTGGTTTGTTCGAATTTGTACGAATGCCGTTCGGTCTTCGCAATGCGGCGCAGACAATTCAGCGTTTCATAGACGAGGCCCTTCATGACCTGCCTTTCGTGTATGCATACATCGATGACTTGTTGGTTAGCAGTACTTCGTTGGACGAGCATGAGCAGCATCTCACCATGCTTTTCGAGCGGTTGGCAGCGTACGGCATAATCATCAATCCGGACAAGTGCGTGTTCGGGGCGTCATCAGTGACGTTCTTGGGTCATCACATCAGCGCGCAGGGCATCGCACCTATGGACAGCAAGGTCCAGTCCATCAGGGAGTTCCCAGCGCCGACCTCCCTGCGGAAGCTGCGCGAGTTCCAGGGTTTGGTGAACTTTTACCGGCGTTTTCTTCCACACTGCGCTGATATCCTGCAACCCTTGACCGATCTACTCAAGAGTAGGAAGAAGAAGAACGAGTCCATCACCCTGGATGAGGTTGCGTTGGCTGCATTCAACCATGCTAAAGAGGTTCTGGCTCATGCTACACTCCTGGCTCACCCTCGTCCTGGCGCACCGTTGTCTTTGATCGTTGATGCTTCTGACGTGGGGTTGTACAGCAGCAGATTGACGGCGCTTGGCAACCGTTGGCATTTTTCTCCAAGCGCCTGCAACCAGCAGAGACAAAGTACAGTGCTTTTGGCCGTGAACTTTTAGCTGCGTTTTTGGGCGTGAAGCATTTCTGCCATTTCCTGGAGGGCCGTACGTTTGCTATCTACACTGACCACAAGCCACTTACCTTTGCGCTGCACACCAAGCCTGATCGCCATTCACCGCGAGATCTTCGACATCTGGACTACATATCGCAGTTCACTAGTGATATTCGCCATGTTAGGGGGGCTGACAACGCAGCGGCGGATGCGTTGTCGCGTTTCCATGTCGACGCATTACACACTTCAGCCACTATCGATTTTCGTCAGTTGGCCAGCGACCAGGAGGACGACGCCGGCTGGGCCGAGATTCAGCAGTCTACTTCACTGTCGTTCCAGCAGGTGCCGCTCCCGTCTTCTGATGGACACATTTGGTGTGACGTTTCAACGGGGCATGAGCGTCCTTTTGTTCCCGCTCAGCATCGCCGTGCCGTTTTTGACGCGTTACACAATATGTCGCATCCTGGAATGAGAGCTACACAGAGACTTATAGCTACGCGTTTTGTTTGGCCTGGAATTAACGGTGACATTCGTCGTTGGGCTCGCTCATGCATCCCTTGTCAGCGTTCGAAGACTCATCGGCATGTAAGGGCGCCCCTTGGTTCGTACGCTACGCCTGACGCTCGGTTTGACCACATACACATTGATCTCGTTGGACCTCTTCCACCGTCGAACGGGTATGGTTATCTTCTCACTTGCGTGGATCGTTTTTCGCGGTGGGCGGATGCCATTCCCGTGCGGGACATGACGGCAGAGACTGTCGCGCGAGCATTGGTGCACGCTTGGATCGCACGCCATGGTGTGCCTTCTACGATTACTACAGACAGAGGCAGGCAATTCGAGTCGCAGCTGTTTCGCGAGCTTGCAGCACTGTTGGGAAGCACACGCACACGTACGACGGCTTATCACCCAGCGGCTAATGGCTTAGTGGAGCGTTTCCACAGGCAACTCAAGGCAGCGCTTCGAGCTCAGCAGCAGCCTAACCGATGGTTCGAGTGTTTACCCATCGTTCTCCTTGGAATTCGTTCCACGGTAAAGGAGGATTTGGGATGTACTCCGGCAGAGATGGTGTATGGAGCGACGCTTAGGCTGCCAGGACAGATGGTGGCGCCCTCTGCGCCAGAATTGGTACCTGATCCGACTAATTATGTGCACCGATTGCGGGATTACATGGCAGACGCCCACCCAGCGCAGGCACGGGCACAGAACGTTTCTTCGCATGTGCCTGACGGACTTAAGGACTGTTCCCATGTTTTTGTTCGGTGCGATGCAGTGCGTCCTTCGCTTCAGCCACAGTACGACGGCCCTTACAAGGTGATACGCAGGACTCCTAAGTATTTTGTGTTGGATGCCCGTGGGAAGGAAGATACATTTAGCATTGACCGCCTTAAGGTGGCCTTTCTGGCCCCTGCTGTTGGCGGCACTGTTCCAGATAGTACTCTTCGCGTAGCTGCAGATGCAACCACGACTAGGACGGCGCCTCCAGAGCGAGCAACGAGGTCGGGAAGAAGGGTCCGTTTCCCTGCTAGGTTCGCGAGTTATGATACTGGTTGAGGGGTATCTGTTGGCATCGATCGCTTCTTCGTTCGGGTCGTTCGCAATCTAGGAGGGGGCTACTGTAGCAGCTCTTAATTTCTTAGTATGTTGGACATCGCCTTTAAGAGTTTGCCGAGGTCAGCACTCTCGTGTTAATTAGCATACTAAGCGTTGTGATGGCAACGGCGACCTTTGGAGCCAATTGGAGCTGAACACGCATCGCGGCGAGTTTCGCTGGTCGATAGATCGGAGGTTTTCTACCCACTCTTCTATATCTCACCGTCCGGTTAGCACGCAGAATTATCGTGACAGCCGGCGACTTTTGTTAGAACGTTCTACCCCAGAGTTCGGGCAGTGAAACCAGCGGATTCCCGCTAGCGTCAGTTTAATTTAGTGAAGCGTACTTTTTCGTCTTCGCGTTTTAGCGACTTTACCCCTGAAAGTTCCAGGGATTCTTTCGTTCACCAAGGACTGGATTTTTATAGCTTTAGCATTATTTCCGCTTGCGCTGACCGAGTTGGGTTAGTGCAATATTTTATAAGTTAGAATCGCGTTTTTGTGTATCTCCGAGCTAAGTAGCGACACGGTAGAAACGCGTTCATTATTGTGAGCGTCGAGTGAGCTGACTCTTCCAAAACCGCGTAAGCACAGGAAAGACACCTAGCGAGACGCCATTTTGTTTGGAAGCGACCTCGATCGTCTACAACTTCTCGGAGTTCTTCCAAGTCCCGAGTTCCTCAATTCCGAGCCTGACAGAGCTGTTGGTGAGTGGAAATAGTACAGTAACAATACATTTCTACACTACCTTAGATACAGTAAAACACAATTTGTAGGTAGTTTTCTTGTCAGCCAACCTTTAACTTGAAAATTTCACACAACACCCAATGGACATATCAGATAAAGATATGCATTGCATCAACCACTCATCGCTTGTTGTACATGTCAATATAGTTACTAGATCCCTTTAAAAGGGAATTACGGTACATTCTCAGAAAAGGTATTTGGGATATTGTTCTAAGGCCGGGGTCTTGCAGGTATGGTGACAAGAAAACTGCCTCAAAATTGTGTTTTACTGTATCTAAGGTAGATTTTCATGAAGATTACTAATAAAAACATATTTTCCACGTGGGAAAACCCGTTAAAATAAAAAAATCAACTTGAAAATTCACTTTCGGAACCCCCGTAAAAAAAAAAAAAGTCCGGGCGGAAAAAAATGACGTCATCTTTGTGACGTCACATGCAGGCATTCGCAGTTTAGCTCGGTCATAGACGTACACGCTGTGTGCAATACTCACGTTGACAGAGAGATATTATTTCCATTTGTTTCAATATTTGCCAACATTTGTTTAAGTTTATATCATGGACGATATACACTCAGAGGTGTAGCTGCATCCTGATACAATTCATTTTTTAGCAATTCTTAGGCATTTTCAGTTAAAGGGGACCACCAGGTAAAGAACAACACATTATTATATATTTCGGTACCGTTTTGTGATATCAAATATATACCTAACATTTTGCAAAGGGTTGTGTAATTCATAAACAAAGCAATTAATTTCCACCACTTACGGAACCACTGCTATTTCCTGGTTCCATACGGGCCAACCATTTGCGAGTGCGCCAATGCCATTCACGCGCAAGTTTGTAAACAATAGATTCCCGGGCGATTCGTTCGGTCTGCACACATTGCAATTCACCGCACACATAGCCAGGGGCGTCGATCCTGGGGGGGGGGGGGGCAGGGGGGCGGTGCCCCCCCCCCCCCCCCCCCAATGAAAATATTGGGGGGGCGAACATATCATTTCGCCCCCCCCCCCCCCAATAATTCCGAAAATGAGGATGAAAAGAATCGAGTGATATAATGCCAAAGAGGGGAAAGACACATTTATCAATAATTAATCTTCAAATAGCCGTTTTTTAGTTTGAAAAGGACTGTAAATCTCTTTTATGCCGCGCGCTTCGCGCGCATACAGTTTCTCATATTACAAGTTTCATTTGGGCCTGCGGGAACTCACCTTTCGAAATGTGTTGGGCAGTGTAATTTCTCAAACGCACACCTCAAACGAAGTTTATTAAACCCTCATCTATAGATAGCACACCGTCACAGAAAAGAAAATAATCTGAAATATATCTTTCAGTCGATTCGGTCAATATGCGCTGAACGCAAATCAAATTGGAATATCATGTCCCCCCACATTTGAAAGTGGAGGAGATTGTCCCCCTCCATTTGTCATTATGTATGTTTGGTTCCATACTTATATACGGCTTGGTACGAACAGTCACGTCACGTTCACGTCACGTCACGTGAAGGTTCTGTACCTTTTGTGAAACAGGTCACCCAAATCTACGAAGTGTTGGGTTACGTGACCCAACAGTTTGTAGATATACTATATGCAATTCATGAAAGCTCACGTAAATTGGCGCTTGCGTAAAACAAATTAATGTAAATTGTCGTTGAGAAGAGACTAATTCTCGGTAAATTTAATCGTGAACGAACCCGTCCTACCTATACTGTAAATACCAATTATAGGCGTACACAGGCCTGGGGGCAGGGGGATGGACACCCCCTACCCCCATCCCCACCCCCTTACATAATTCAAGAAATGTCTTGGTCTCGGCCTCGAAATTTGTGACCGGTCCTGGTCTCGTCCTCGGCTGCGGTCATTTTCTACGGACACCCCTACCCACACTCCCCCCGCTTACTTCAATTTGTCTGACGAAATATCCCCCCCCCCCCTACACCCACCCCTTGAACAAATCCTGGGTACGCCACTGCCTACAAGTAGCTAGTTCGAATGTCAAATACATTAATTGATTTATTTAATATTGATTGGTTGGTGTGATTGTTTCATTATAATGATTGACTGATTAATTGATAGATTGACTCGATTCAATAACCATAAATAAACACTATTAATCAAATCATTGTTTTATTACTTTTAAACTCATTGATCACTGCAACTCACTCACTCACTCACTCACTCACTTTCACAGGCATGCACATAAGGGCCAGTACGCTCAGACGTCGAGCACGGGAACTTCAGGCGTATGCGAACTGAATTGTCCGTTGCGTGTAGCAATTCAGCTGGAAATCAACATTTGCCAAAATCCAATACTCCAATAACAAGACAAATAATGCAAGTGGTATGGTTGTACATTACCTAAATGTCAGAACTGCATATTATCGTCTCAGATTACTCTGAAGTATGCACGTACAGGGGGTATCGGCATTTTCGTCGACATTTTTAAATCTCTTTGTGCGTGTATGTCTAGTCTTAGTAACAAGCGTTTGTAATTTAAAAAATCTTGATTAAACGCTCACGTCACGATTTGGTTAACGCGACACTTCGAGTTTTACCGGCATGGAAAACGACAAATTGTTGGGTCACTTTACCCTACACTTCGTAGATTTGGGTGACCTGTTTCACAAAAGGTACAGAACCGTTCACGTGACGTTAACGTGAACGTGACGTGACTGTTCGTACCAAGCCCTTATATACTTCATATTACGTGAAATTTCTGTCTCAGGTGTGCACCAAATCGCACAATTTCACGCCCAAAAATACAAAAAACTCCTTACTGTGGGAGGGGGACATCCCCTCCCCCGCTCGGTCGCTTCGCTTCCTCGCAATGTCCCCCCTCCACTTTTGAGAAGTTGTTGACGCCCTTGCTTAGTTTCATGGGAGCCCAATGCCCTAGACTATATTGATGGCTCTATAGTATACAGGATCACGTGGTTCCATCTCATGCAAGGCTCAATCTTTTCCTCGCTATGCCCTTTAAAAATACGTTACGAGTAGGTTCACTATTTTATACAAATTTAACACCCATGATAGGAGTTGCAAATGTCTTGAAATCTAAAAGCTTCCGGGGGTTCCGCCCCCTGGACCCCCATTATTGTCCCCAAATGTGGGTTCCCCCCAAAGTCAGGTCTTCGAGCCATCAAGACACTTTCAATGAGCGCATAATAAAACTTCCGGGCATGCCAATGTGGGGCTTTTAGCTCTCTCAGTGGTCACTCTAGAAAAATTTTCAAATTTCGCACCCCCAATCGCAAAAACGGATCGACGCCCCTGCACATAGCAGTCTACGTAATTCAGACCGCATGAACGCATGCTTTAGAATGGTGATGCGTTTCCAATTATTTTTTTTTTTCTGGAAACATATTTTTGTGAACTTGTTGATGGAATGGAATACTAAAGATGTTACCTTTCTTTAATAAGAATATTATTTTTGGGTGGTGGTACCCTTTAAGTCTCAATTTATAAGCAAAAACGAGTTTGTTTTTCTAGCAAGTCATAGGCTCTGCATGTAAATCATGCACGTTCCTGCACGTTGCGGTCTGCTTGTAATGTCATGATCCGGGTTGCACGTGCGCACATTCCCGCTCTGCTATAAATAACTTTTTTAGGAGCATGGAACGCCGATGCGAAATAAAGCAAAAACGTTGCATGAAATTTACCTTTTTTGCCCAACTTAAAGTGATACCTGTAAAGTGTCAGATATTGCACAAAATGACATTTGAGACTTCAATCCTATATCAATATCATTGTAAAATACAATTGAAAGATTTGTGAAAGTTTGAAAGAAAACGAACACTGTTTACCTAGTGAAAAAAACGAATATTGAGTTCATATTTTATCACCGAATACTGATGGTCTGCCATACTTTTGTCGCAGTAATGAATGATCCGTTTGAGATATTCGCACCCGTGTATTTTTACACACGTAGTACATAATTCATGGAATTTGAACTCGCTCGGCTCAAAGTTCAATCTCCGGAATGTTCTCACGCGTGCTGCATGCGGACGTTCTCAGCTAAGACAATTATACTTTTTTTTCAATTGCGTTGATTAACGCTTTAGAAATAATGATTTTCAATGATAATTATCTTCATACTAAAGGGAAAAAATCAAACCCTATTTTATTCTTCTCTTACCATAAGCTAAACAACACGGTAGAAGAGAAACGAGGAAGCTCCAAGTAATTTGTGTGGATTTGGACACTTTACAGGTATGACTTTAAGGATTTCTTTGAAAAAAAGAGTGTGGTATATCAATAAAGGGACATATTAAAAGCTATGAACCTGAATCAAAGCCGGGATTTCCCCCCCCTCCTTTAAACAAATTCCAAACATCCCAAAAATAAGATTTGGAAATGGGCCAATTTTTTTTTTTTTTTTTTTTTTTTTTTTTTTTTAATAATTGGAAAACGGAGATGG
>JBAMJV010011252.1:0-50072 GCA_037951105.1 Echinarachnius parma
CAAACAAACAAACACACACGTACAAACACAAGCAGACAACCCGCATTGTATATCTTTAAAATAATTATGATTTAGCATAAATGATGTGTCATTATTACCAACCCCCTTTCTCCCTCCCCTCTCTCTCTCCCTCTTACTCTCACTCTCTCCCTCTCTCCCTCTTTCTATGAACTTTTTTACAGAACCCAGTGCATGTAGTAGGTAAACTATTCATGCATTTCATTCATAATGCGACTTGGTCAATCGATACATACACACGACGGATCTTGTAGGATACAAAGACCCACAAACATCTATTGTTCTCAGTTAAAATCCTCCCTTGAGCATGTACGTCTGGGAAAGTGACAGTTTAAAACATGTACTGTATGACTCCTTTTTAATACCACTTTCTAATACATGCCTATATCAAGTAGCCTACTTCTTATAACGAATGTATCGTGTGTTGCAATGTTGTTCGCATCGTATCGTACAAAGACGTGAACATCATGAAGGGGTGAAGGAACGCTATCTTCTAGTTGCATGGTGAGTTCAGTTTCATCACAACACATTCCTATTTTATTTCGCAAGAATTCTTTCGAAAATGAAGCGTTGTAATGTCTCTGTGTGTAAAACGTAATATACATTTTTTGTATTATGGTGTGTTTGAGTTATAGATAGGCCTACCGGGTAAAGTCAAACCTGTCTTAGTGGCCACTTGTCTATATCAGCCATCCTGCCAATATAGTGGCACCAAACCTCATGTTCCCCTGGAGTTAAAAACGATGTCATACAACCTGTCAATTATAGGGTCACCTGTTTACAGTGGCCCACTTTTCCTTGTATGTTGGGTAGTCACTATACACAGGTCTGACTGTATTCCGTTCTTGTGTTGCAAATTAAAGGGGTAGTTTAGTTTTGGTAGAGAGGGCGCTGCACATCACAATTTGTTTGTGAGGTAATGAAAAACTGAGTGTCGAATTTGAGAAAACATGCAATTTTAATGGCAGAATAAACTTTATTTAATTATGTATGTCAGGTTTTGGGTTGATTTTTTTCAAAAAAATGTAAAAAAAATACTTGCCACTTTTTCAAAAATTTTCAAAAGCGTTTTTTTTAAATGGTTGTTGATGATCTCTCTATTTAATAATTATTTTCAATAAAACATCACATGCATAATTTTTGTAATGAAAAAATGGTTGAAAACAAATGCCTTTTTTAGAAAAGCGCCCTCTTGTGTTTTTTAATGGCTCTTTTTAAATGATAATGGGCTTTTTTACTAAGTCGTTTGTAATTTTGTATACCTTTCGAGCATGGTGGAGTTTATAACTATTAGTTTTATAATGTTACTGTCCAGGTTTGGTTACTAAAGTTCAGCCTTACCAAAACTGTACTACCCCTTTAATATCGGAGGATTAATCAACCGGTTACTACATTTCAATTAAAAAAAATACAGTTTGTGGAATAGTTGAAACAGTGTCTGAATTACAATCCAAAAAAAGGTCCCGACCACGATATAATTGATGTTAATATTTTAAAGAAATATGTTAATAATCTTGCCATACCTTTGTGTAGTATTTGAAATCTCTCTTATCAAAACTGTCATAAGATTGTCATGGATATATATATATATATATGTGATTATTCTGTTTTGACGTATTATAGGTCTATCTCTATTTTATCAGTCTATTCGAAAATATTTATGTTTATAACAAAAAATATTTATAGACGCCTTTATAAGGCATTTAAAAAATAATAAATAAGACATAATATGTCATATTTATTATCCCAAAATATTTAATATACAACTCAAGTTCGGATTTTAGACCCGGATATATTCTACATATATGGCTCTACTTACATTTTGTGTGATAAGATAGCTGACGCTTTCGAGAAGCATTTTATATTGATCTCTCTTACATAGGCATTCGACTGTACACATCATTATATTCTTATTGACAAATTCAAAACACTATTGTATTAGAGGGATGGTTTTAAGAGCTACCTTAATCTTTACTAAGACAAATAATGTCATGATCAGCAATTTGACTAAACAGTTGTTCTTCCTGGGCGTATGTTTAGTGATCACTGACGATTATACATTTTTTACCGAGTAGTATTTATATTAACATGATTAATGTTCGGTATACAGTAGCCGAGGAATGCACATAATTTATAAAAGGTAATGATCCCCCACCAAAAAAAACAAAAAAAAACAGAGCCAAATTTTTCAGGCAAATTGCATAAAAAAAAAAAAAATATATATATTGTGTCCTCAAGAATCACATACAAACACCATTTGATGCTGTTCGTAACTAACCGTTTTTTGGAAGAGTTTTTTGTTTTACTATTAACTTTGTTTTATTGTGAAGTGTATTTGACGAATAAACTAAACTATTAATCTCCCCATTTTCCTCTTGCTTTTACAGCAATATCATCCAGTACCTACTGTAAGTAACAAACGTATCAACTTGGCCGCTCCGCATGAGTTACCGACATCACGACTGCATAAGCGATGTAGGCAAACACAAAAGTAACTTAACACATTTTATCTGGAATAATTACTGCATACCGATGAACCATGGCGGTATGTGGGCGAGTATGGCGGAAGATGATGGGTAGTGGCCGATCAAGGGCGAGATGTCTGCCGCAACTTGTGCTAATATCGGCCGTTCTTATTCTGACATATATCCTAACTACCCACCCGGATATGCGATTCAAACGGTCCCATACCAAGAGACGAAAACGCGTGGAATTACTATCGCACCTAGTAATGGAAGCCACGGCGACAACGGTAATGGCACGAGCGTGATGTATATCACTAAAGGCGCTCAAAATCAAATAGCAGACACGAAGGCTGATGTTGGTCAAGCGGTAAAGGTGGAAGTTAAGCCCAACGCGAATTGAGGGAGTCCGTCGTCTTTAGGAGTGGAAAAGTGGAATTCCTCGTTCGTATCCGAGTACCACAAAACACTATCCCGTCAAACTGCGCGGCCATCATTAGGGGAGAAAAGCAGGCGATAGATGCAGCGACCCGAGTCCTGAAGGCATCCAAGCCAAAGGTGCCCGCAGACCAGGCGGTCACGAATTGGACGACCGACTGCGCCCAGGCGATAGATGCAGCGACCCGAGTCCTGAAGGCATCCAAGCCAAAGGTGCCCGCAGACCAGGCGGTCACGAATTGGACGACCGACTGCGCCCGATATCGGGCCAACAGGAAGTATCCTACGGAGTCGCGATCGCAAGAGGAAAGTGATTTCCCCGATAGCGTACCTGATCGCCACGCATTCCGACGCGGCGCAGCTGGAGCGGCTGCTACGCGCCGTCTACCAGCCGCAGAACATCTACTGTATTCACCCAGACGCGAAGTCACCCACACCGTTTCAAGGCGCCGTCCGGTCCTTGGCAGCCTGTTTCCCGAACGTATTTGTCGTGTCGAAGCCCGTTGAAGTCCACTACGAGCACTCGAGCCGGCTCCAGGCGGACATCAACTGCATGTCGGACCTCCTGCAGAGACCCGAGCCCTGGAAGTACGTCATCAATCTCTGCGCGCAGGACTTTCCGCTTAAAACCAGCCTGGAGATCGTGCATCAGTTGAAGGCATTCCATGGACACAACGACATCCCGGGAATCACCGCTCCCTGGTGGTTCACCAAGAGGACGCACATCCATCACGAGTTCCGCAACAACATGTTGGTGAAGCAACCGGACATCACGAAGGCCCCACCTCCGCAAAACTTCAAATTCTTCTGGGGTAATGCCTACTACGCCGCCACGAGGGGCTTCGTCGACTACGTCGTCCACAACCAAACGGCCACCGCATTGCTCAAGTACAGCGAAGACACCTTCAGTCCAGACGAACACTACTGGGTGACCCTTCATCGGATTTCCGGCGTCCCCGGTGGATACCCCGTGTCCTCTTGGAACAGCACGGTCAGATTCGTCCACTGGAAGGGCCAGAAAGCCCACCCGGAGTGCGTAGGCAAGTACGTCCGCAACATCTGCATATTTGGCTCTGGCTATGTTCGTTATCTCGCCAAAGAGAGCAAGCTTTTTGCCAACAAGTTCTATATGTCGTTCGATCCAATCGCAATTCAGTGTGTGGAAGAACTCCTCGATTACAGGAATGCTGTGCCGGATTCAATATCTGATTTCGTTCCAAACTTTCCCGCGACGCGCATGTTTGGATTACATATTCCATGAACAAAATGTACTGTCAACAATATATTGCCATGAATCATGTACCTTTTTGACTTAAAAAACATGTACCCTTAACAATATTACTGAAAGAACGACACGTTCAAGAAAAAGAATGCTTTGTAAGCATATCGAATGTTCGTTTGCAGTATCATGCTGGGGTATAGCTAGGAAATATATTTGTATAATGTTTCATAATTATATCAAACATTTATCCTTTCATTGTTTGGAAGTGCGCATATCTGGATATTTTCAATTTCACTCATCAAGATATTTTATCTAATTGTGCTGATGCAAAAAACACAAAATTAAGAGGGGAAAAAAAATCCAGCTTCATAGAACAGTCATCGTTATACTTCTAGCCGTTTCAGCGATGATATACATTGAAATGTCTGCACCTTCCTTGCCAGACTACCCGACACAATTAAGCTATTCCTATTTGTCTTAATCAATACAATTCAATATTTTGAAATCCGCTTGCGGGCACAATATATCTAATGTCGGGCAAACTTTTAGGTTGCCAGTAAATAATATTGTTTTCGGGATAGTTGAGTTCTGGTAAAGAGAGTATATTTTGGGTCAAACTGAATTTTAGTAACCAAAATCTGCACCATTAAATTACAAACTAATAGTTATAATTCCACCATGCTCGAAGGGAATTACAAATTACAATGACTAAGTAAAAAGCCTGTTATCATTAAAAAAAAAGAGCCGTTAAAACTCGAAGGGCGCTCTCTAAACACTCATCGGATTCAACCATTTTAAATAAAATATTATGCATGTGATGTTTTGTTGAAATAGTGATTAGATAGAGAGATAATCAACAACTATTTAAAAACCTCTTTTGTAAATTTTTGAAAAGAGGAAGCAGATAAGCTCCACCAAGCCTTAAATGGGTCATTGACCCCTCCCTTTAAGGCAAGTAACTTTGTAGACAACGACATGTACACAAACTGGCAAATGGTTGATCAACTGTGCATTTATGTGATCTAATACCGTATTATGTTCACTGAGTGATGTGTGAAAGAAAATTCCACCGACGGTAATAAATTAATGTCATATGACCGAGTAATGAGCGAATATGCTTCAGTGGTATTTGCAATTCACCGAAATTACTTTGCACACAGTTATAGTTCTCCCTATAGAGAATTAAAAATACGAACACTTAATTGTATATTTATAACGAAAGCAAAATTCGGAAAACCGACGCTTGCTCCATGTTTCTACTAATGATATACCTACAATGAGGTAGTTCTGTGGGTTTTGGCAATGTTACTAGACCCTTTTAATTTCATCAAGAATTTGCATTATCTGTTTTAAGATCACGCATGTAGAATACATTACAAACATGTCATATAATTATTATGTTTAAATACAGTACGAAACATTGGCGATTTCATGCTGTTGTTATAAAGTTCACTTTTTAAAAAGTTTATAACGTTTACTTTTATAAAGTGAAGATTATTATTAATTTGGTCCTTATTGTTATTCAAATTATGCATCTAAAAACTTATATTATTGTCTTAGTTTTTAATTTTAATTTACGGGTTTGTCAGATATTGTTGAGAACATGTTTACGAAGTTATTTTATGCTTCAAATGCGGACACTAAACATATGAATCTGATTATTTTGACGGTTTGATATAATATATATAATGGATATATATATTCGTATTACTATGGGTAATTATAAATCATATCATATCGATATACATTTACGTTTATTCCATTTTGTACGTGATTGATGTAACACAGAATTTTGGAATATTTCTTGTTATTTTTTGTCTGGAAATGGTACCTGCAATTGTTAAAAGTGATCCATTAACCTTTATATTTTCCCCCAAAAGTAATATTTGAGACTTCAATCATATACCAGTTACATTGAAGATTCTTGAGAATGATATGTGAGATTTTCATAGAAAAATGTATGTTTAATATACTTCGTGAAAACAGATAAAATCAGTGTCTGGTTTTATCCGATTGTTCGCGTAAAGTATCCGAATTCGAATACTACATGTATATGGACGATTGGGAATCCGAATTCGGATCCTCTTGACTACGGTCGAAAGCGTCCATAGACGCTTTCAAATTAAATCTTAAATATCTCCATAATTAGGGATTCATTTGAAAATTCCCAAACCCATTTCATTCTTCTGTTACTATAGTTACCGTAACAAAAACAACAAGGTACAAGAGAAGTGTAAAAGCGCCAAGGTTTGGTTGAATTCTACAACGCTAATGGATCACTTTAATCATGTTAAAGGTAAAGGCCAGTTTTGAAACGCCCCCCTCTCAAAAAATGAAATGGAAGCTCTTATTACCAATAATGTGAACGAATATAATTGTACTAATATAGGATTATCCAAATTTGGCCAAGAAACCGCCTACTAATTGATATATTTGCCAAATTATAAATTGATCTAGGGCCGGATAGATATCGCCATCGCGGAATCGCTCATACGCTACGTGTATTACGACCACGAGGTGTACACGAGGTTGTAGCGCTAAATACGGGCTTGTCCCTAGCTTGTCGATATCTCCCCCAGCGCTAGCGGCGTTGAGAGGTCTGAACAGGCGGTGGATTTATGAATTTCACAGGCGGATATTGGATTTCTTCCAATATTTCTGTATTTAACGATGCTTAGGTTCGGATTTTACCACACAAACCCCTATTTCAATACATATTCAACAATATTGATCAATATAGATGTATTCGGCTACTTTCCCGAAACTGGTCTTGGGCTGTAATCATAGACAAGTTTAGGGAATATGCATGGTGTAGCATAATTATTTATTTTGCGTGGATATACGATCCACGATCGTATTTAGAATACAGCACGACGTTTGAAGAAAGATGCTTTTTTTGTTCACATTTAGAACATAGGATGATAATATGGTTCATGGTTTGTTTGATTACTTAATTTTTATTTGTGGATCATGCATATCGTATCTTTATGTGGCCAATATAGGCCTGGAAAGTTGCAAATAAAACGTTTAATTTAACCATGATGAATATTATGGAAAATTCACAAGCTTTAGACCGCTTTTTATGTATTAATCGTGTTCTTTGTTCGTACGTTTTTACGTAAGCCCTTGTCACATATCACCGGATAGCGTTACCGACGTCCAACGGAGAGCAAAACTTACAATCCGTTCGTCTCCATTCGTATGCGTTTCTTGTTCGGCGAATGCGTTCGTTCCTTGTCAGCCGATGTACGTTGTTCTATCCGGCGGAATGTTTTGTGCATGAAGCAATATTATGGAGGACGACTTTCACCACCGGATAATTTGATTTTGCAAATTTCCTATCCGTCGGGCATCCGTTTTCGCTATCTGATGATATGTGACATCACCTAGTCTCGGAAACAATTCCTTAGCATAAATCCAGATCGTGCAAATTGTGAGTTATTCGCTCGAATAGGCCGCTAGATGGCGACAAACTCAGTTTTTCATTATTGCACCCAAGATTCCCATGCAAGTAATACTATCGTGGATGTGTTTTCCGACTGTTATAATAAGCCAGGTTCGTAGTTACAATCTGCGCATGCGCGTAATTACTGCTCTCTACGGCCAGGTTCCATCGATCGCGAGAATCAAAGGAGCCACACGTGCAATTGAATGCGAATTATTTGTTTACGTTTTTTAAATCTGGATCAGGATCAAAATCAGCCCATCGTTTTGTATTCACCCCATCCAAGGTTAATAGCATAATATGTACTGTTTCATAGAACAAGAACGGTTTGATAGAATGTGTTATTCATGTGTAATGATATTTATTGATCAATAATTTCACCCAGCCTTGCTTGACATGGCTATATAGCCACGCGCGTATTAGCACGCACCTATTGTCGTGTTCCGCTTAATGCTGCACTATCCAACGCACAATTTTTGTCGACTGATTTCTCTCTCCATTTATTAGCAAATGCAAAACAAAATTTCGTTTATGTGATCCACAATGTATATAAATTGATAATGATTACCGACTTTCTTGTTTTGAAGACCGCTACATGTAGAAAGAAATATTAAATCCCGTCTGTTTTCCTTCCGATTGCGTCCTAAACATTTGCGTTCAATTATATAATATAGATACTGTATGATTTAGATACAATAGCTGGATATATAATTGTATAGATAGATATAGATTATATAGATAGATAGATAGATAGATAGATAGATAGATAGATAGATAGATAGATAGATAGATAGATAGATAGATAGATAAATATATTAGATAGATAGATAGATAGATAGATAGATAGATAGATAGATAGATAGATAGATAGATAGATAGATAGATAGATAGATAGATAGATAGATAGATAGATAGATAGATATTGTAAACGGTACATTGTACGAATGGGCGGTATGCTTATCGCCCGCCTTGTAGCATTATTGCGTGTAAAATGATTCACCTGGATTTTTCACAAGAAAGTTGATATGGGGAAAAATCGGTAAATTCTTGAATATACTTTACATCAAATGTGTTCTTTATGAGTTTATGCAGCTGCTCGTATTTTTTTCACTTTGATTTTATGCATATAATGTTTGTTTTATGCTGTCAAACTAAAATTATCCGGTAATATGACATGATAGCATACACTTAACTGTACGTTGATGTCCGTTGATCTGAGTTGATGAAACATCGGACTACGCCCTCAGCGTCACCCAAGCTCCTTGGTCTAATTACGAACTGGCTTCTGTCACACACACTGTAACCGTCCATCTTCTAAGGTATGTAAAATCATACATTTATGCTATGGTCGGACTCACTGGAGGAGGGGGGTGGGGGGGGGTGGGTGGGGGGGGGGGCACGCAAATGATAAGGGACACATTTCTTGATTTTTATACAAAATGTTCACTTATGGTTCGTATTGTTTTTATATATCATTGGAGGGGGGTGCCCCTCCCTCCTCCCCCGACGCTTGTAGTGAGTGTGTGTGTGTATGTGTGTGTCTGTGTGTGTGTGTGTGTGTGTTGTGAGTGTCCTGTGAGTGTCCGTGTGCTGTGTGTGTGTGTGTGTGTGTGTGTGTGTGTGTGTGTGCGTGTGTGCGTGTGTGCGTGTGTGCGTGTGTGCGTGTGTGTGTTTGTTTGTGTGAGTAATGTATCGGCGTGTGTCTGTATCGTAAATTGATGTTGATTTGTAAATTTCTACTTTCGAACATTTAAATTACTGGCCCAAGAAACATAATAGTCCGGGAGCATGTCCACGTAAATAAAGTCCCGTGGGATTTTTTGTATGAAAGCAAGCCACCCATCCAAATGTCTCAAGGGCACCCCGAAGAACAATACAAAACATGTTGGCAGTCTGAAAATCCCTGGCAGATGAAAATTGTGAGGGAAAAGGGAAAACAACACAATTTTACTGGTAGACCTTTTTTATTTTTAGGGGTAGGACAATGTTGGTATTGAGGGCGCTTCAAAATATTAAATTTTTTGCGAGGTGATGAAAAACTAAGTGTAGATCTAAGAATAAGCATGTAATGTTAATTATAGAACAAACTTTATTTGGTCGAAATCGGTTCAGAAACGGCTGAAATATCCATCAATATATCGTTCATGATATATGTGAGGAACCAACTTTTATTCGATAATTCAAGAAATTATGATTAAATCATTACACATTTTTGAAAATGCACTAAACATTTGTTTTTGATGGGATCTCTATTGGTATAATTATATTTACCAAGCATCACATTTACTATGATTCTATTTTTGATCAAAATATGGTTGATACTTAAGGTGTATGGAGGGCACCCTGTTATGTTAACAACTACTTTTCTAAATACAAAATAAAACAACTTTTTACAAATGACACTGACAGTACCACTAGCAGGAAAGAAATGACAGCTTACTAGTGCAAGTATAAGTCCATTTATATTCCCACATTGTACTAAAGGAAGGGGGTAGAATCGTTATCAAGGCTAGCATGATAAAGATCCTAAAAGAGGGGAAAAACTACAAAGTGACCAATCAAACCACAATCATCAGGCTACATTATCACATAAAGAAACCAGTTATCGTCAGATGCCACTATAAAATATTATAATTATATTGGTATTTTCACAAATGTGAAATACTCTATACTATTGTGGATATGCTGATGTAAATTTTAAGCATTTTCATGAATGATATCCCTCTAACACTAGACGTCATGTAAGATCATATACATTTCTGTAAAGTACATCATCCGCTACTTAAGGAGTATCAATGATGTGCTCGATAAAATGGTATAAGTCTAAGATCACAAATGGCAGTACATGTATACAGTCATATAGTTATTGAACCATAGATGTTGTGTAGTTGACAGCTAACACAGGAACTGCCCTGAGCTTCCTCAGTGAGAACAGTGTTTGAGTGAACAATTTAATGGTTAATGAGTCCTGGAGACATGTGCAGTCACATGATATACAATAGCTGTTTAAACCATCAACCTGACCAGTACGAGGATTCAAATCTTTGAAAAGCTGTCATATACAAGCTGTTTAAAAGTGATCCCTCTTGAAGATCTTATCCCAATAAAGAACATGCTTCTCCATAGGAAGTTAAGTCACCATCAATGACAAGTATGCAATGTCACGGATTCAAACATCATAATTATGTTGTTATTACTGTTAATATCCCTGGTTAAGTGCTCATTCATCATAGACATGTGTGTACTTCTAGTCCAATGAACATTTATATGAGTCAAATACAACTTATAATTGTGTGGACTTGTTGAAACAATGACGTACCAGTACAACCTAAAAGGGTACAATGGCTCAGAAAATGGCCTACAACATTAACCAGAACGTCAATGACGTAGCGCTCATCCGGCATCTCGCAACATCAAATATCGCAAATTTCATGTGGTATACACTTTTCAACTGGTCAAAAAATAAAAATTTGATGCCCTGGAAGGGACATAAAAATTAAAAAAAATAAAAAATTAGAGTGAACAAAATATAAATTTGACGCCCCGGAAGGGACGTGGGAAAAATATAAAAAAAATTTAAAAAAATAAAAAATTACCATAATTAATTAATGGAGAAAAAATTCTAAATTCTGTGTAGAAGTTTATTGTACCAAAGTTAGCTCTACCAGATAAAGCAAACCAAATCAAAATCGGTCGAGAAATGAAGGAGAAGAAGCATTTTTTGTGATTTCGAATAAATTTGCATAAATTACCATAGATAATGAATTTCACGATTCTGTGTAGAAGTTTTAAATCCCCCTCCTAGCCCTATCTTATGAAACAATCAGAATCAAAATCGGTTGAAAAATAACGAAGAAGAAGCATTTTGAAAACTGTGGACGGACAGACGGAAGGACGGAAGGACGGACGACGGACACCACACCATGGCATAAGCTCATCGGGCCCTTCGGGCCGGATGAGCTAAAAACAATTGTAACATTGTTTAAAGATGTAGAGTAGGTCACTTTGTTTTTCTTTTGTAGGATTATCATTTTTTTATCATGATTGTTTATTTCCATGCCCATTACTTTGTTTGATTGTATTATCATGTACATGAATAAAAAGAATCTTCCTACTTAACAAATAAACAATAATTTGACTGAGAGTTGAGGTAAGCACTACTGCCTTTGCCGCTTCATTTATTTTCCCTTATCTTTCCCTACACCTACATAATCTTACACTCATTGCTGACTTCTGTATTACAGTATTAGTTCAGTGTTAATATTGGCAAAACACACAGAAAAAAAGTATAAGTGCTTTTTTGTCAGATATATCATTAAATTGTTATTAGTAAGCAAATCACTTTATTCAATTGTTTATATTGTATTATAATCTATATTAAGGCCTATTATGTATTTGAACTCTATAATCTATATCTATTTTCCCTATTATACATTATGTACATTTCATTATCAAACATGTTTTACCTCTATTATAATGATTGAGTAAAATCAGATACCAACAATACACTATTACGAGTTACTTAGCACTGTGTGCATCTACGAGGTTGCCTAGCTGGAATGCTCCCAAGGGAGTGGACAATGTGCACTTTGTGTGCTGGATTGAGTGCAGTATGTATCCGATGACCGGGGTAATAATAGTGATGCGCCGCGAGCGTCGAAAGACGGAACGTGCGCTATATAGGTAGCCACCATTATTATTATTATTATTATTATTATTATTATTATTATTATTATTATAATTATTATTATTATTATTATTAAGAACTCATATTCTTATGCCTTTGTTTTTTTTAATTTGTTATGTGTTTTATTGTTTTATTATTTTTTTTCTCGTTTATATCACTTTTAAAACTT
Source organism: Echinarachnius parma (assembly GCA_037951105.1). Taxonomy (NCBI): domain Eukaryota; kingdom Metazoa; phylum Echinodermata; class Echinoidea; order Clypeasteroida; family Echinarachniidae; genus Echinarachnius; species Echinarachnius parma. Next base: position 12,442 of record JBAMJV010011252.1, read on the forward strand.
TCAAAAATAACATTAAATGCCATTCGAAGAACTTCAAATATAAATTATGTAACGTTTTAAATATCTTAAACATTTCAATGCGTTTTTGTATATAACTGAACGTACAATTGCAAGTCCTTTGTATAACACGTGACATAAAATGACACGTGACAGATTAACCGAAGATATTGTGCAGTCAAATTTGGTATCAAATCTGAAGCAATGTGATGATATCATAATGCTCTTTAGTGTAATTGTGCAAATAGCAGAGACAAACCTTCATGATTATTTTATTTATATTTAGTAATATTTAGTGAGAAATCGATTGCATGTCAAATAGTTTACATTATCGCTCTAAGTTCCCCCCAAAAAACATAGGTTTGCGAAGATCAGTCGATCAGATGTCCTGCATTTAGTGCCTTATATTAATATTTTGATATTATGGTATAATCGTATTGATTACGTTAGGTTGTTTTTCTAGCACTAGCGCTATATACCAGGAACATCCGAGAAAATATTACACATAACAGGAAGGTGGTCATGTTTCGTTTCTGGAAAGATCCGGTTGAGTTTAAATAACATGGATACATTTTTATAAAATAACATAATCATACAATAACACAATTCAGGGAGAGGGGGTGCAGGGGCCACGTGCCCCACCCCTACCCTTTTATCTTTTTACGTTGATTTAATGACACGTGACAGATTAACCGAAGATATTGTGCAGTCAAATTTGGTATCAAATCTGAAGCAATGTGATGATATCATAATGCTCTTTAGTGTAATTGTGAAAATAGCAGAGACAAACCTTCATGATTATTTTATTTATATTTAGTAATATTTAGTGAGAAATCGATTGCATGTCAAATAGTTTACATTATCGCTCTAAGTTCCCCCCAAAAAACATAGGTTTGCGAAGATCAGTCGATCAGATGTCCTGCATTTAGTGCCTTATATTAATATTTTGATATTATGGTATAATCGTATTGATTACGTTAGGTTGTTTTTCTAGCACTAGCGCTATATACCAGGAACATCCGAGAAAATATTACACATAACAGGAAGGTGGTCATGTTTCGTTTCTGGAAAGATCCGGTTGAGTTTAAATAACATGGATACATTTTTATAAAATAACATAATCATACAATAACACAATTCAGGGAGAGGGGGTGCAGGGGCCACGTGCCCCACCCCTACCCTTTTACCTTTGTACGTTGATTTATACGTTGAAGCATGATTTTCTATTGTGTTCATAATTTGGGGATCTTCATTTTCTTTAGTTGTCAACTCAAAGTGCTGCCCCCTCTTTTATAAGGTCCTATCGATCCGCCATTGATAAATGTATACCCAGATCATAAGGCTCTATATTTGTCTTTGTTTTCTTATGTTTCGTGTTCTGGGCCTGCGAAGGGAAGAATCCCGGGTTTACACTTTCTTATCACTTCCTCACTTTCCTGTGTCTATAATTGTGAAATCAGATTGTAAATGGGTAACGAACATAGTTTTGTCATTGTTAGATTTAAATAACAACTTTGGGAAACCCATACAAAAAAAAATATATATACATTTTGTTTTTATACCCGACAATTATGCCGAAATACGTATATGTATTTATATATGTAGTAAATTGCAAGAAATACTCATAAATGATTGGAAAGTAAAAAATTATAGCGTCACTTTAAACAATGTTCAATGTTCACAAAAATCTATGTGGATTTGTATAATGTTACCTAATGGTTTGTTTCTCGTTAAATATTATTGACTGATTTTATGGCAGCCTGAGAGGGTCAAGAGTGATCTGTGCGCTGAATTCGTCAGCTGTAACCAGCTGGCTGATCAGTTCACGACCCGTTACCATGTAACCTGGAGAGATACAGTGATGAAGTCCACCTATCGCTATGATCTTCCTACCTCTCTAAATGGTGCCACACGTGACAGAAGGCAGGGTGTTCAGCCAGTCATCGCCTACCACATAACAAATGCTACACAAATAGCAAACGTCCCACTGAAACGACTCTTGTCACATGTGAAGACAAATATGGAGCCCACTAGCTATCTTGCTCATGCAGAACAAAAGCAGATGGTTGTCGCATGGGGCTCACAGTGTCGAGCTACTCACAGGAATGTCAGCCTTCGTTAAAACGAACAGTTATTATTCAATGATGCTTGAATGGTATAAAATCATATAAACGGAAACGGGTAAGAAACGGGGTTGTTAACATAACAGGGCGCCCTCCAGACATCTTAAGTATCAACCATATTTTTTTTTATGTGAACTGGTGAATCATAGTGAATGTGATGCTTGATAAATATAATTATACCAATAGAGATACCATCATAAGCAATTTAACAAAGAAATGTATGGTACATTTTCAAAAATGTGTTAGAATTAAATTTTTTCTTAAATTATCGAATAAAAGTTGGTCCGTCACATATATCATGAACAATATATTTATGGATATTTCAGACGTTTCTGAACCAATTTCGACCAAATAAAGTCTGTTCTATAATTAACATTACATGCTAATTCTTAGATCTACACTTAGTTTTGTATCACCTCGCAAAAATATTATATTTTGAAGCGCCCTCTACACCAACATTGACCTACCCCTAAAAGTAAAAAGGTCTACCAAGTACAATTTTGTTGTTTTCCTTTTTTCCTTCACAATTTTCATCTGCCAGGGATTTCAGACTGCCAACATGTTTTTTATTGTTATTTGGGGTTCCCTTGAGACATTTGGATAGGTGGCTTGCTTTCATACAAAAAATCCCACAGGAATGTTCAGGCTCCTTGACTATAAATATAAAATGGAAATTTTAAACCTATATATACATTACAGTAACAATTTAGACTATTATGATAATAATCATAATAATACAGGTTTACTTTTATGCACGTTTATTTCTGAAGAATTTAAAACTTAACACCAAGTAATGAAAATGTTTTGATTTGTTTATTCATCCATATTTATGTTTTCGTGCTGGTGTCGTGTACGTGCATGTAAATGTATAAGCTCGTGACTCATACCAACGCGATGTCTTCTGTACACAATGCTCCTAATATAGTCAATTATAGATCTATATAAGGAAGTAAATACAGAAATTCGTGAAGTGAACTCTGGGGATGTTTCACAAAGATTCAAAGTTGAACTTAAATCTAAGTTAGACCTTATTGTAAAGCCATTAATTTATTTTTTACATTGTTGAAACAGTTCTTTTGAAAATGCATTACTTTTGATAGAAATTCGTTGTATTATTTTGTTATTATCAAGGAGCCTTGACATTATTCATGATTGTATATTTTTGTTAAAAGAGTATTCTCAAATACGTTTTTATTTTTGGCTTTTGAATGTTTTATTCCAAGGCTTTCCATAATGTTAGATCCATCTTAGAGCTAAGTTCAAGTTATAAACTTTCTGAAACGCAACCTGGAACTTTTGATCAACAATCAATATTAATCAACGTGGTCTATTGTTTGATTTTCAATTCGAAGTTTATTTGTGCCAGGCGGTAAACACTGGTATTCCCCAAATCCAGGGCAGTGGGTGCGTATTTGTTCCCATGCAGCTCCTTTCGCTCCCTCATTCCATTGTGGACCATGAAATGAATACAACACTAATATAAGTGTACACGGTATACATTGTGAGAAAATATTTAAAAATGTGTCTACATGAATATGGTACATGTAGTATGGCGTGATATGTGTATTTATGGTTTAATGTACTCTCTAATTCACATAGTAAACCACTGGTAATTGTATTTTAAATACAGTGTGAGTCATACTACGGTCGTGTTCGGTGAAGCGCAAATCGATCAAAATGTATGATATATCATTCTAAAAGCAACCTCCCAAGCCTTAACATGATACCAATATCAACATAATGTTTAGAATTGTATACGCTATTAAAGTTCTGTTTTGTTTATTTTGACTCACACGGATAAACGATTACACCCAAAAAATACAATTATTTGAATAATAAAATATAATTGATATCATCCAAACTAGCTGTAAAGGAACGGGTAAGGGGTTAAAAATCATGAAAGAACCCTCGAAACATTAGCTAATTTCTCAGACTAGTAGGGAACTTGCTCTGTGTATAGGGGGAATATCTACATGATCTATCGGGCTTAAAGGAAAATTACTCGATACAAACGTTTCCTTTATTTAAATGCAGTTCTGAATAATTAGAAACTCAGCCCATATATTTCAAAAGAAATTAAATGCTAGAGCAAAATTACCTTTATTTTTGTGTTTGTATGTGTGCGTGCATGCATGGATGTTTGTGTGTGTGTGTGTGAGGGGGGGGGGGGGGTGTTGCACACAGATTTAAAGTTGAACTTAACTCTATGTTGGACTTAACTATCATGTTAACAAACTTTAACAAACGTTAACAAACTGTTCAATTAGTTATTTCGAAAAGAAATTAATAAAACAAATGAGTTGTAACTGTTATTATAAAGAACATTGAAATTGTTTATGTAAATTGTGTGCAATGTTTCAAATACTTGTTTTTTTGCTTTTTAATATTTTTTCCGAGGCTATAAATGGCTTTCTATAATTCTTAGGTCCAACGTAGAGTTAAAGGGGTAGTATAGTTTTGGTAAGTCTGAGCTTAAGTAACCAAAACCGGCACAATAACATTACAAACTAATAAGACTAACTCCACCATGCTTGAAAGGTATAGAACATTACTAACGACTAAGTAAAAAGTCTGTTATCATTCAAAAAGAGCCATTAAAACACAAGAGGGCTCTCTCTAAAAAGCATTGGTTTCAATCGTTTTTCAAACAAAATTATGCATGTGAATTTTGGTTGAAATAGTTATTAAATAGAGAGATCATCAACAACTATTTAAAAACCTCTTTTGAACATTTTAGAAAAAGTGAAAGCATTTTTTCTTATTTTTTGTTTAAATCATAGAATAAATCTGGGCCTATATTTATTGATATTTTAGCCGTTTCTGAACCAATTTATTAAAGTTTATTATACCATTAAAGTTTATGCTCTTTCAAATTTTACACTCAGTTTTACATTATCTCACCCAAACAAATATTTCGTGCAGCGCCATCTTTACCAAAACTGAACTACCCCTTTAAGTTAAAATCTTTGTGAAACATCCCCTGGAACTCTCGATCAACAATAAATATTAAAGTGATCCAGGTAAAGTGTCTAACTCCACGAAAAATACTTGGAGCTTCCTCGTTTCTCTTCTGCCGTGTTATTTAGCTTATGGTAAGAGAAGAATAAAATAGTAAAATAAAATAATTTGTTCAAATGTCCCTTTAGTATGAAGATAATTATCATTGAAAATCATTATTTCTAAAGCGCTAGCTAACGGTTTTGATAAAAAGTACAATTGTCGTCGCTGAACACGTCCTGCCAGCGCGCGTGGGAAATTTTCCCGACCCACTGAACTTTGAGCCTAGCGTGCGCAAATTCCATGAATTCCGTACCGTCTGTAGCTGTATACACGGGTGCGGATATCGTCAAGATCAAACGGATGATTATTACTGCGACAAATCTACAACAGACCATCAGTATTCGGTGATAAAATATGAACTCAATATTCGTGTTTTTCACTAGGTAAACAGTGTTCGTTTTCTTTCAAACTTTCACAAATCTTTCAATTCTATTTTACAATGATATTGATAGAGGATTGAAGTCTCAAATGTCAGTTTGTGCAGTATCTGACACTTTACACGGATTACTTTAATCAACGGGGTCAACAAGTCGAAGTTTATTTGTGCCTGGCGGTGAACACTGGTATTCCCCAAATCCAGGGCAGTGGGTGCGTATTTGTTCCCATGCTGATCATTTTGCCCCCGCATTCCATTGTGGACCACGAAATGAATACAACACTAATATAAGTGTACACGGCATACATTGGGAGAAAATATTTTTAAAATGTGTCTACATGAATATTGTAGGTGTAGTATGGTGTGGTTTAGGTATTTATTTTAATGAGTTCTCTAATTCACATAGTACACCACTGTCAATTGTACTTCTTTCGGCACAAAATAGTATGAACGGTACTGGCTGTTTTTTCTGAACTATTTGTGTACTTACAAATGTATTCCATTGGATAAACGATTACACTCCCAAAATTAATTATTTGAATAAGAAAATATTGATTTTGGCTAAATTGGTACCTATTCCAACCAAAATTACACAAGTCAAAATTTTTTTTTCTATAATTTTGTTATTATCTGAATTTTGAAAATCATGGCCACTTGCCGAGTTGCTGATAATGTCACGTCTATATATGTACACAAATTGCAGAATGTACTACATTTTAAATAATTGTGTTAAAATATTTCAAATTGTTGATTAATTGTTTTGCTGATTATACAAAATGGCATAACTTAAAATCAATAATTTTTTTCATTGAGCTCAATTCGATTTTTTTCATTTTTACTATTCAAATAAAAGATTTAATCATTCTTTCAACTCTTGTTACATATTTTGACATGAATTTATAGGTTCCTTTTCTTAAAGGGATCTAATAATTACTGAGTATTGTCATGTGAAAACTCTGATTAAGGTTTCAAACTTTTATCAGAGTTTTCACATGACAATACCATGGTAAAACCATAATGGTTAAGTATGAGCGAACATTCAAAGCGCTGTTTGCTATTATTACAAAGTCATTGCCGTAAGTTTGTAAATATTTCTAATGATCCCGTTTTTTTTTCTTCAAATCGAATCATAAATATCTCAATAACAATGGGAAAATTGGAAACATCAAGATCTGGTTTAATTCATACATCTATTGATTAGTATAAGATGAACATAGCAAGGCGTGAAAGAACCACTATAGATGCAAGTGAGTTTGTGCAATTCAGACAAAGTTATATATTTTTTTAATATCCAGCGAAGTTATAGTAACCGAATGAATTAAACTTTGGCAATATCATTACCAATTGTAATGTTACTTTATCAATGTTTAAATCTAGACAACAACGATGAAATAATATACATCAAATGATTTCCAACGTCATTAGAATTGTTTTACACTCTAGTATCATAGAGTTTGGATGTTTCTGCATATGACATGTTTCACATCTAATATCCTTTAATAATGTACACATACAATATATGTTGATGGTAAACATGCTAAGCTATATTGTGTAATCTCTACGCATTTAAATGTAGGACATTTGAAGTAAAGAACGGGATGCCAATTATAGATTACCTTGCTTATACAAACTCAAAAAGTATGGCCGAAAAACACACACTAAACACAACGTAACAATGGTTGCTTTAGAGCCTAGCTATATGGTCCATTTTTCAAAACCACACAAGCTTATAAGGTTATATACATTATTATTATTCAGCACTATGTTGGTGTACATGTATGTAGTATATAGGACTCCCTTTGTCACTAATATCATTAATTTATCAAATCTACCTTTGTAATCCACACGAATGACTCAGCCTAGAAGAACAATAATGCAACCATGACAGCGGCGCATTACAATAATAATATTCATCATTGACAACAAAAAAATATGTCTAGACAGTGGCAGAGTCAGTTTTATTCAAGGAGAAAAAACATAGCAACAACAAAAAAGGAACACAAAAATGGAATCAGCTTTCCGAACAAGGGGGGGGGGGGGGGGGGCGTGAGTCAAAACTAACATTATATGGGCCTCAACGCGACAAAAGGGGTCTTAGCGCGCGGCACATAGTATGGCGTAAACGTCATCTGAAAATGTAGTCCATGAGGCAAGACCTGAAAAATCGCTTAAAAATGACGTTGGCTGCACCCCTCTGGTGGCCAAGAATTGTTGGTATCATTTTGAAGGTACAAATCTCAGCTATCCCAAACTGGAAGTTTGGAGCCCCGAGAGTTACACGTTACCATGGCAACACTGCTTATGTAACACGTGGTAAAATACATCATGCATAAACAGTGGGTTCCATTATAGAACGACATGTTGACAAAAAGTAAATTTCTCAAAATCTAGTTAACATATGTTTTTCATATTTTCAGGGAATAAGAAATGTAATACCAGCTACCAGTTTCTGAAATATTGCAAACGGTACATGATTTATTCGGTCATTAGAGGTCATTATGGGTCAACTCTAGGTCAGTGACATAATACTAACTTCCAATTGCATATTTGTATGTAATTCATGCAAACTCACATTACTCCTTACTCCTGTGGTGTATACATATGGCTGAATGTGATTCTCTCGGAAGGCATGAGGTCTAGGTATCCATAAAAAAATATATAAGGCTGAATTGATAAACCGTTGCCATGGCATCTAGTCTGATGTGAATGCTACAAAAATGCGGCAAATGAGCAAAAAGTAAGATGCAAGATTCAACATTTTCGATTTTAATGCACCCGGCTGGATTAAAGCAATATATACCTCATTTGAAAAGGAATTGAAGTTAATGAAAAGACCATTAAAATTGCCGCTACTTGAAGAATCACCATGAAAACCAGCACTAAGTAGACCACGCCCCCTTTTACAAGAAATAAAACTGGAATTGCATATACATGTATATATGACTTATTTTCAAATTATGCAATCAATATGCATAAATATGGGTTTTCCTATGATAAAATCACTTCGAAAGGCAAAATGGTGCCTCGTCGTCAGTTGAAGTAAATATCAATCAAGAAGCGTTTCCTAGCAACATAAATTTCACCTAGCAACAGTTGCATACTTCTTAAATTTTGTCATTTTTTCTCAAAACTTAATAAAACACGCTTTGGATTATTCATGTTAATGTGATGGACTTTATTTTCTTCATAGTTATCGAAAAAAGACCAGAAATAACCTTACAAACCATAATGAAATAGATGCTTGTTTGTCTATGCCTTACCAAACCTCAAATAAAAAAGTTAAAACACTTTACTATACCATTTGAATGATTGTAGCTATTAGACAATACAACTTGTTTAGTGTATGAATGATTCTAAAAGTTTATCAAAATAGACAAATCGTAAAACCATTAACCTTGATTTACATAAAATACAGTCATGAAATTATCCACGGAGATCAATGTTGCCTAGCAACATCATTTAGCCTAGCAACCACGCACATTACTTATGTATTGCGACATGCCTAACCATAGTCGTAACCAGGGGAGGGGTGTTTTGGGGTTCAAACACCCCCCTTGGACTGTTTTGGGGTGTTCACCCCCTTTATTTTTTTGTGGGTCTCGGGTTTACTTTGTACCGGTCTGGGGCCCACTTTTACGGGTTTCGCGTCCACTTTTCATCGGTCTCGACCATCTAAACCAATAGTCTCAGAACCCCCCCCCCCCCCGGACAAAACTTCACCAGTGGTCTCGGCCTCAGTCTCGAAATTTGTTGCCCCCCCCCCCCCCCTTCCCCCTCCCTCCCCTCTTACACTGCTCTCTGTGGTCTCGGCCTCTAACAAATTTGGCGACGGAATAACTCCCTCCTTGAACAAATCATGTGTACGCTTAAAATGACCGATGTAATATAGACAGGTGTTTTCGAGCTGTAACCGGAGTAACTATGGATGGATTCACTACTGTCACTACTTGATTGAAAACGGTTACAGCTCGTTATTCCAAAGGTTCGTTTTTCCGAAAGGTTCAATACAAACCCCATATCATTTTCGGATTAACAAACCCTATTGTATTCTCGGACTTACGAACTTCATTTCATTTACGGATAAACGAACCCCATTAAATTGTCGGATTAACGAACCCTATTTCATTTTCGATTAACGAACCTTTGGAATATCGAACGCGATTTTATTTTCGGATAAACGAACCTTCGGAATTTCGAACCCTATTTAATTTTCGGATAAACGAACCGCATCCGCGATTCCTTGGTCATCAACTGTTGTGTTGCTTGAGGAGTTTGACTAATTATCCATGGCAAATTGGCGTGCATCACAGGGTCTTTGCATGACCTTAACTTAGTATTCCCGTTATGAACAGTTGTATTCTGAAGGCAGAATACCAGTGAATCAATTTCTAGACTAGGCAGTACCCAGAAGCTCGAATTGTTGCAGGATTCTACATAGAGGTGCTTGGTTTACCCATGAACCTACTCGTGGTTTACCAATAAGGACATTACTGGAGCTTCCGTTCCTGTCCAGCTTCGTCATATGGACATTGTTTGTCAGAGATTTGTGTAAATCGTCAACTCCATCAATGTAGACTGGATGGTCATAGTAGTCTAGGCTGATTGTAGTCCATAGTTTTTTTCTTCAGATTCCAGTCTTTATGCATGTTATTCAGGTAACATTTACAAAGTCGTAAGGTGTAGATGAAATTGCTTGAAGTTATTTACTAATATTGGGATTAGTTGGTGAAGTGATGTTCTTCTTAAGTATTAGGTAGCAAATAATCTACGCGACGTCACGCCCATTGCATTCGTTGACGATGCGGTTGGCAGTTTGCTCGGATAATCGACCCACACATGTAGGCTTTGGAAGGTCTCAAAAGGCCCCAATGGTGTGAAGCCTGTTGATCATAGCCTAACCGCTGCATGATATAGGTCTGCCAATTTAGGGGATTTGGGGGTCAGCTGCCAGACGTCTTTCCATGAGCTGAGGGTGCTGAAATGGGCTGCTAAACTTGGATTCATGCCATTTGCCATAAACATAATCATACCACTGGACTAGAGTGTGTTTGTGAAACAATTTGTGGGTTGGTAATTGAGCAGTTTCATTGTAATGACAAATGAAGTCCTGCTTATGGTGTACAACTTTATTATTAACCCCCCCCCCCCCCCCCTAAAAATGTAGTGGTCATGCGTCGTGAGGTCGCCTCCTTTTGAGTTACATGCCGTTTTGGGCTTCTGCAGGACAATGTTACGTTTTAGAGTAAATATTTACTGACGAACTTCCCCTATCCTATAGAAATTTCAATAAAAGAATCTTAATATGCACTCAGAAATATCATTATACACTTTTTTTTAAATGTATACTAACCCACATTTTGTTTACAGTTGTAGAGGTCAATATTTTCCATGATAACTTTTTCTGAGGTAGCTCTAGACTACAAATGATAATGTTTTCATGCAGAGCACACTTAGACATTTACAGCAATATAATATTGTTTGGGGCTTTCATTCATACTGAAAATAAAATAAGATAATCCGTCATTTTCACTATGTAAGTGTCACTTAAAGGGATAGTTGAGTATTGGTCAAACTTAACTTTAGTATAACCAAAACCTGCACCATTACGGTACAAAATAATAGTTATAACTTCACCATGCTCGAAAAGTATACACAATTACAAACGACTACGTAAGACCCCCTTTTTTCTTTTCAAAGATATTTATTATAACTTTTTTTTTTTCAGTGATATTTATTTTATTCATTGCTCAAAACAAAATAACAATAACAAACTGTTATCATTCAAAAAGAGCCGTTACAACTCAAGAGGGCGCTCTCTAAAAAATAATTGTTTTTTTAGCCATTTTTCATACAAAATTGTGCATTTGATGTTTTGTTAGAATAATGATTTAATAGAGATATCATCACCAAATTTTTAAAAACCTATTAAGATTTTGTTTCAAAGTAGTCTTTTAAAATTTGTCTAAAAAGTCAAAATATCCCCTGGTGAAGAATTTTTGAATAAAAACTCATTGGTTTCAACCATTTTAAATACGATAGTGTGCATGTGATATCTTGTTGAAATAATGATAAGATAAAGAGATGATCAAAAGTGGAAGCATTCTTTAAATTAGTTTAGCGGCTGGTGCAAAATTATCGAATAACTGTGGGGCCCTACAATTATTACAAATGGTTATGTTAAAGGGATCTAGTAACTTTGTTGACATGTGCAAAAAGTGATGAAGGGTTGATGCAATGTATATTGTTGTTATCTCATAATATGTCCACAGGGTATTGTGTGAAAATTTCAAGTCAAATGGACATTGCATGGCCAAGTAATGAGCGAAAATGCAAAGTGATATTCACTGACTCACTGCACTCACTTTGTACACGGTAAGAAAAACTCCGGGGGAGTTTTTCTTATCTGCATACTTCAATCGTACATATCTTTGTAACGAAAGGGAAATTTGAAAAACCGAAACCGGTCCCATGATTTTATTGTTAATACAAATACAACAAGGTATGATGGAACCGCTACAATTAAAATTTTATTTTGAGGATTTGGACAATGTTACTAAGTCCCTTTAATGGATAATTTAGCCATTTATGAACCGATTTTTGATCAAATAAAGTTCATTCTGTCATTTCAATTGTATGCTCTTTAAAATTCGACACTCAGTTTTTCATTATCTCACAACAATTATTTTGTGAAGTGCCCCCCTATACCAACACTCAACTATCCCTTTAAGGATCGGAATATAAAATTAAGCCTAATTGTGTTCGGACATAATACAGTTTGATAGGTAAGCTTTAATTTGATACCAAATTTGTATTATTACACCTTGTCTTATTGAAGATATTAACGTTTTTACCAAGAATTCACAGAATGTATCGGTCAAGATTGTGCCCCCATAGAGTTTGTACAGGCAAGCCTCAATTTTCTGTGTTTGTGTTGATTTTGTTAAAATTGAATGTGACAAAAACACTTTTCAATCATTTTACAATAAAGTCAATGTTAAAGCTTTCATTTAATACCAACATTGTAGCTATACACCTAGTTTTGACAAAGTTATCAACGTTTTCGAAAAAAAGGGTCTTTAAAGAGCATTTCCCCATAGACTTTGTACCGGGGCGCCGCTTCCATGCGCGCATCCTCTGGTTCCAACCTTCAAATAGTTGTATCTCCACTTAGGAAATAGGTAAACCTTTCAAACTTTGCAGACATATGGCATTCTGATAGTCCTTTAAAGTGATACCAACATTTCTTTAGAAATTTGTTCTGGTTCGATAAAAAATAAAGGTAATGGTAGCAAAAAGACCCAGAACGTAACGGCACCACCCTACATGTATATGGAGGCGAGTTCATGACGCATGACCATTATAATCATGTACATGTGTCATACGGCAGCCATTTTGAATAAATAATGTCCTGACCTTGCCGAGGTAATTTTTTGAAATTGCATTCGAGTGGTTTTTAGATCAGTTAAGTATTTTAAGTATTTTTTTACCATACCCCATAACAGCCTCAAATATTTGGCGATCAAAAATAAACACGTGTGAGGGTTTCTCTAAATTGCGTTTTGTAGCATATCTGCAGATACTGTTCACTTTTGCGTAAATACACCATTTTTGTTTGAGACTGTAGAGGTACTTTAAAAAGTCAGATTTTTAAAAACCCAACATTTTTGGATTCAGTACTTTTCATACATTCAGAAAATAGTTTTAACTCATTTTCCATAAATTTCGCCTTTAGACCCCTTTTGTCACGTTGAGGCCCATATTATATTTGCTTTTGTCTATTGTCATTATCTACGGCTATGCCCTCCATGCATCGTCACGTTCATATAGTCCCAATGGGGAGGCCGCGCCCAGGGCCCCGCCACCGTACGTCGGTGGTTTCACGTGCTTATGATAGTAATTGGACGTGCACACTTTGTCCAGCTAGCTCATAGCTATCTATACAGGGTAGCCCAGAAATAACGGAACGGAGCACTTCCCAAAATAAAGTAACAAAATGAACATGGCCATCGGATAGGGTGTCCTTTCCAATGAACAACGATACCAAGAAAAGTAATTTTGGACGTGTAGTTTTTGTTTAGACTTACGGCCCGTCATACTAGTGACCAATTAAGCCCATTCTCTCGGCACCGCTCGGCACACAGCTGAATGCACACTAACAATGGCGTGCGGAATATTCGCGTGTTCAATGGTATGTACAGGGCAATAAGTCTCATTTATCAGGCACTGACTTGGTAAAAATTGACAAAAATAGGAACCTGACATGGTCTCACTCAAAGCGCCCTAAAACAAAAACTACACGTCCAAAATTACTTTTCTTGGTATCGTTGTTCATTGGAAAGGACACCCTACTGATGGACATGTTCATTTTGTTACTTTATTTTGGGAAGTGCCCCGTTCCGTTATTTCTGGGCCACCCTGTATAAATATCCCTTTATTCCATTTCGCTTTTCAGTCGTTATTGTTGGTCACGTGATGGTTATGCTAAGTCAGTTTGTACTCCTATTGGACAAGGCGGTCACGTGACCTGAAGGCCGTAGCCAATCTTCGTGTGCGACAGCGCCCCTCGACTAGATAGCGGGCTGACGTAATGATCCTGGCCTGATCGTATATAAATAACCGTGCACATATTTTTTGGCAGGACTGTTATAACTAACCTCACAGACCACCGTACCAGACAACATGCATTTGCATATTGCGAGATACAAATTGAAGGGCCGTGAAGGCAGCAAAGGTTCAATGTTCAATGTTCAATGTTTTATTTCTCATGTCACCCTGTCGTAGGGTATTGAAGAAAATCACATTTAGCACAATATAACAAATATATACAGATATATATACACATATTCAAAACAATATATCACAAAATATAAGAAAACTAACATGTAACATAAAACAAACAGGAAGTAAGTTAATTGCAAATTTAAAATCGATCAAAAATATAAACTTTCGAAAATGTGAAGATCATTGAGATGATAAACTCGGTCTTGTCAAATTTAATTTCCCTATACCTTTACTAAAAGGTGATATTACTTTAAGGGTGAAACCGCTATGCAATGATGACCAAATAAATGAACAGTGATACTGACAAGTTAGCAGGAAACTATTAATAATAATCTAAAGTAAGTTTGTAAAAATGAACTATTCCAGAATCAATATAGTAATATACTTAACTTTCATAATTATGGGGGGTAAATAAATAAAGAAGTACAAGAAAGAAAACAAGGTCAATCGCAAGCTATGAATTGACCAAGGAAATTTTACTATCAAGAGAATGCACAACGGCTATTGAAATATCAATGCAGTAGAGAAGAAAAAAAAAAAACAAGAGCAAAAACTATTTACATACAACAAAGGTACTTGTTCAGATCATGCAGTAAACGTGTGCATCAACATATTATAAATGACTATAATACTTTCCAAGTTACCACTATTCGTCAATTTGAAGGATAATCATACATACTACAAATCAGCGTTGTGGCTGCAGACTTTAACTATTTCTTATAGAGTGCCATTATGATACAACACAATTTTGATACATTTGCTAATTCCCTATGATTTACACTATTAAATAACTGACTCATTTTCATTACATTCGGTCTCACTCTATAGTATGACTTTATAAAGGTCTTTCTTTCATTATCTAGTACTGGACATTCAAATAGATAATGAAATTCATCCCCTAATTTGTTATTGTTACAAAGCTCGCATATGCGATCCTTTCTTTCGATTCCATTATATCTTCCAGTTACTACAGGCAATCTGTGATTTCCACATCGGAGCTTTGCTAAAGCAATTCTCAATGAGGGCGGCATTAATATCAAATATGGTTCCATAATTACCTTACTTTTAAAAATTCGGTAATTTAAACAACATGTACTATCGTTAATTTTACAGTGCCAATTTTGAGAATATGTATCACTTAATCTTAGTTTAAGGGCTGATTTCACCCATGAACTACTTACTTTTTCATATTCATACCACAAATTTGACATACCTAATTCATGCAAAACAGTATGTACATATCGAGTCCATTTAGAGGAAAATATATCATTATCTCGCAGGAGTTTTAAAATATTACACACTGTCGTTGAATACTTGACTTCTTTACCAGATATAGTTCTAAACCAATAGTTAACCATTCTTTCTTTTACAACTAATGATACTTCAAACCGACCTAATTCACCCAGTGCCATGCTATTCATCGTACTTTTTCTCAATCTTAACAATTGCTTACAATATTGTGCATGCAAGGCCTCGATCTGCGCAATATTTTCAAAACCCCAGACTTCACTTCCATAAATAAGTACGGGCACCACTATCCGATCAAAAAGTTCTACCTGTATGTCTAAAGGAAGTCTTAACTTCCGAGATTTTATTATCAGACTATACATAGCTCTTTTAGCTTGAGTAATTTGCTTGTTCTGGGCTTTTTTG
Organism: Echinarachnius parma; assembly: GCA_037951105.1. Classification (NCBI taxonomy): domain Eukaryota; kingdom Metazoa; phylum Echinodermata; class Echinoidea; order Clypeasteroida; family Echinarachniidae; genus Echinarachnius; species Echinarachnius parma. The sequence goes on from JBAMJV010011252.1 coordinate 28,432, forward strand.
AACGTATTGTTATAATTAAACACTACGCCCAGGTATGTGTACTCATCAACCACCTCTACTTCTTCTCCGTCAAACATAAACGGTTCATATTTTTTTACTTTTCCTTTAGAAAAAATCACTACTTTCGTTTTACTAACATTAACTTTTAATAACCACAATTTACAATATTCACTAACGGCATCCAATGCTGATTGTAATTCACGTTCATTGGTTGCTAAAACTATCGTATCGTCTGCATATAATAATGAGAAAAGTTTCATAAACACTTCAATTCCATTATTGGACATTGCACTTTTTAGTTTTTTGGGCAACAAATCAATACCGGGATATCTATCTTTAATAAATAATTCAAAATCATTTATGTACAATGCAAAAAGTAAGGGGGATAAATTCTCCCCTTGTCTAACGCCAATGTTGCAACTAAAGTAATCAGATCTTTGAGAATCTTTCACAACACATGATTTCAAATTTGCATACATATTATGAATGACTTTAAATAGTTTTCCTCGAATGTTTTGCTGTAAAAGTTTACACCAAAGTAATGTTCGATCTATCGAATCGAATGCCTTTTTGTAATCTATAAAGGCACAGTATATTCTTTTTTTGTGAGATAAATACAAATCTAGGATCGAATGAAATACAAATACGTGATCTACAGTCGAATATCCCTCTCTAAAACCCGTTTGTTCCTCACCGATTAAATAATTCTCATTCAAAAATGTACTTAATCTATTATTTATTATTGATGTAAACAATTTCCCAATACAGCTTAAAAGTGTAATTCCACGATAATTGTCAGGGTCGTTCGGCGACCCTTTCTTTTAATAAATTGGGCAAATTAAACCTATAGTCCAATCAGTTGGTATAATTCCAGTGTCCAAAATTATATTAAACAATTTAGTGATTACTCTAATTAGAGATTCATTACTATTCTTTAAACATTCATTTAATATTAAGTCTATGCCACACGCTTTATTATTTTTTAACTTTTTAATCTGACAAACGACTTCTTCGTCACAAATCGGTTTATTAAAATCATAATTGTCGTTTGACACTAAAGCATATCGATCAAAAGAAAAATCTTCCTTTTCATCATATTCATGTAATGTATCTTTTTTATTCAAATCCCTAAAATGGGATTCAAATGCTGAAATACCAATTGTATTTTTTTCCTTTTTATCTTTTACTTTTAAATTTAATATTTTCCAATATTCTTTCGGATCTTTTGATTTTAGAGCACGAAGCTTCTTATGTAAATCCTTAAGATACATATTGCGTTCGTGCTTTAATGTTTTCCTATACAATAACTTCACACTCTCAAACTTTTCCTCATCATCTAGACTACCTTTTGAACGTTTGCAATTTTTCTTAAGTTTCAAAAATTTTGACTTTAATTGTTTACATGTCTCATTAAACCATAATTTATAATCAGGTTTATATACTTTTGTATCGCTTTTCCTTTTCTTTTTACTCGTTTTCTTCACTAAATTTGCTTTAGAAGCTGCCTCAATGTAAACACTTTTTATGCACTCGCATAATTTGTCTATTGCTTTTTGATCAGTGTTATTTCTTTCTAGTAAATCTATCCTGCTACAAATATCATTAATCATATTTGCATCTAAACCATTTTTAAATTCATTGCAAGAAGATGTATTCCAAACAATTTTCACATTTGCTTCAATAAAGGAAGAATCGCCTTCCTGTTGAGTGTTTACCTCCTCACTTCTTTCTAGCGAGTCTACGTAAATATCTAAATATACACATAAAGGACTATGTTTGTCAGAAAGCGTATTATCAAAACAATCTACCTCACAATTTCTAACTAACTTAAACGATTCTCGTGATATAATAAAATAATCAATGGTGCTCAAATTTCCAAATGTGAAATGGCCTCTGGCATCATTTCCTATTCTACCATTAACTATTGTCATTTCGAGTGATTTGCATAATTCAATGAGATTTACTCCATTTTTATTTATGCATCTATCCAAATTTCTTCTTTCAGGAAGTGAGGGTGTTTGCACATCTAAATATAAATCTTCGCAACTATCTTCAACACAATCTATCAAATTCCCTGTCCGAGCATTAAAATCTCCTATCATGCACAAAGGCAACTCATATTTACTTTTTAAATCCACAATAGAGCATGCTATCTCCTCGAAAATATCAGAATTATAGTATTTCGAGTTTTCATGTGGTACATAAACTGATCCAATAATAAATGTGAACTTATTATTCAACTTAACTTTGCACCACAGAACATACCTTGATTTTACTTTTTCTATAATTTGTACATTGTAACAGTCTTTGTATAGAATGCATACGCCATGCACTCCTCCGTGAGGCAATGTATTATCAGTGCGCTCCTTACAAATATATTCATAACCAGGCGGTATAAAATCCTCATCAATATAGTCTGTCTTAGTTTCTGAAAAGCATGCGATGTCTGCATCAGCTATATAGTCTGGCAATATTCCAAGCTCCAGCTTAGAGTTTATACCGCATACATTAATACTAATAATTTTAATCAATTGTAAGCCAGAAGAATTCTGTTTTTCAGGAATTTTGTGTATCAACGTGTTATCAAGACTTTTATAATTGTGCATTGTTACTGCTAGTGACGGACATTTAGCAGTCTCTCCGCCGTCACCAGGCAATCCACCCAGTCCCTGGGAAACTCTCGACCCCTTGGTGCCTTCCATCTGTTGTTTGAGGAGGGGCGCATCTGAAAAGACATACCTCTGGTCTGTCTGGTCGCATCTGCATATGTGTGTGGTCCTCGGTATTGTTGACTGGCCCGCCTTCCAACCTCTCCGCCGCGGCGCTGATGTTGATCGCGGTGTCTGGTATCGTCTGCGTGAGTGTGTAGTCCTCGATTTCCTGCCAAATCTTCAGAATGTTGTATCTGTAAACTGGTCTGCCGCTGATGTTGATCAGGTTGGTGTGTGTGAAGTAATCATGGTGAGATAATCATGTTTTTGTTACATATTTGAGATTCTATCCTTTAAAAGGAGTCTACTAACTTTCTTGACATGTGCAGATGGTTGGTGTGTAGTTTTGTGATTTGATATGTCCTCTGAGTATTTATGAAGAGAAATGTTGAAATGGTTTAAATCTCTCTCTTTTTTTTTTTTTTTTTTTTTTTTTTTTGGGGGGGGGGGGGGCCTTTTTCTGAAAAGTTACAGCCGAACGTATGGGAAGTTTTGGGTCGAAATGGAGGCCTCTGGCTCTGGCTTCATATTAGAGTCAAACAAACACAAATATTTTAACTATCAGCTGTCCCTTAATCTTTCTTTATGAAATAGTTATGACATTCATTTAAAGAAAACAATAAGATTTTACTTCTATGCTGTTAGCATTTTGCAAATATATTATCCTCAAAACACAATTCCACGGTAAAAGACGTTACAATGTAGGATTTGTACAACTTTGTTTTCATTGTAGTTATGTAAATAAAGATACATGTATATAGGTGATAATAGCGAAGAAATAGGTGTAATTTTGTTCACCAAAACTGCATTTTGTATCAGACAGCGAGCAAAAATGTGTCGGTAACTGACGTTAGGCAAAAAATACACACAAATTATGGTATTGAATCAAAGTGTAATATCTCATGTCCCAGACGTTTAAGACTGATGAGTTTAAAGTGTCATCACCCCTAGGTACCCAGGACCAAATGTACAAAATATGGAGTAATTGGCCCTATTTCCCTTCATGCTGTGATAACTTTACTGACAGCATGACGGTAACTGACGTTACGGTTACACTTCCCATAGGCTTAACACATGAACAATCATGACTTGGAATCTTGGAAACTTGCAATGATTTGGAATGGATATGGGGTGTGGGGATCCAAGGGACAAGCCCCTTTGCGCTATCACAGAAATAAAGAGAGGATTTTGCCTTCTTTACACTACTTCATTAACAAAATTAGATATATTTAAGGGTTTCCATCCCATTTACATTTACTAGGAGATAAAACTTTCAGAGAAACAAAAGGAAATTAAACTTAAAATAATGTTATTAAAATCCATGACGTTACATCCACTACATCACAATGTTTAGTCTTTAGAAAGAACTTTATACTGATTACATGATAATAACTGGCTTAGGCAATTTAGCAAGTGCCTCTTGAAGGTAAATGAATCCGTCAATATTATCATTGTTCCCTTTGGTAAATCATTTTACATTATGTAATTTACGTTAAATCATGGTAACTGACGTTACACATTTTATAGAGCCATTTGTGACCTATGGTATGTGGGCATCCCATTTATTTTGTATTGATAGAAAGAGAGTTGGTCAAAGATTACAAATCTCAAGTAGCATCCCATATATCACCTTCTTTGTGGAATAAATTGAATAAATCCACGTTGTTGGTAACTGACGTTACATCCATCATGGTAAACTGATCTAATCAAGGTTTGTGTCAAATTCAATAATCAAAGCAGCAATATTTTTCATGCCATTTGGTTAAAGTGAGGCCTGTAAAGTGTCTAACTCCACGAAAATTACTTGGAGCTTCCTCGTTTCTCTTCTACCGTGTTGTTTAGCTTATGGTAAGAGAAGAATAAAATAGGGTTAGATTTGTTCAAATGCCCCTTTAGTATGACGATATCTATCATTCAGCTCAAAAGCGTTAACAAACGGTCATAAACCTCATAAACGTCCGTTGTAATTTTCGCTTTTATAACCAGGAAAGCAGTGTTCATTTTCAATGAAACTTTCACACATCATTCGGACATATCTTACAATGATTTTGGTACAGGACTGAAGTCTCAAATGCAGGTCTGCTCAAATGTCATTTTGTGCAATATCTGACACTTTACAGGCCTCACTTTAAGTGTTATTCTGATATTCTCTATTCATGTGAAAGTTTATCAATTAAAGTAATGGTTAAGTGGATTTACTGATTACCAAATTGTATGTGCATTCATCTTTCTCATGACCAAATTTTCTACATGTATACTTTGATAGCCATTTTCAAACAGAAAATGGCCGTCATTGAAAACAATATTGTTACAAAATTATGGGGGATGAATGATGATGATTATGATTTGAAATTTATAGTTTGTCTTGAATGTTGTTTAATGTTCAGCATTCACAATCAACAGGGTAGCGTGGCTCTTAACTAATTGGCACAACTCGGGGAGACGAATAATAGTTGCATGAGGATTCAAGTTCTGAAGATATATAATCGTTTGCGTTTATTCACAAGTAAATACCACATATAAGGGTTGACATGTACACGGGATTAATAAATTGTAGCCTGCGGAGAACGCAGATTAGAACTAGCATTATTAAGACTAGATCACAGCTGACTCGATCAGAACTAACTCAAACAATAAACTCCAACCTAACCCATGGCTAGCTAACTCCGATCTACACTGACTCAGCAGTCACTCTAACAACTCCGAACTCTCTGGTACAACTAACTCATTTAGAAAAACCCGATTATTTATACACTCTGCAAGAAAGCAGAGAAATATTGAAGTCTTCAACAAATATGTAAGGCATTTCAAATATCTCGAGATCATAAGAAACATTGCATACATGTAATTCTGCACATATTTCAACCTCATGTAAAACATAGCATTCTTTCTAAAAACAAAGATTAAGATAAAACACAAAAATTATGAAACAGGGGAATCTCTATAATTCAGAGTATGGGCAATAAAATGTCAGTATGTGCTTCTTATAGCAAGGAACTTTGGGAGAAAAGAGAGGGCCACTTCCCAGCTAGCCACCTGACGTCGTGCCGATGTCATAAGTTGTTGGCCGGATGTCGGCTTATCGCGGTTGGCTCGAGGTTAAAATGTCCGCCAGCCCAACATCGTCACTACGTCATTTTTGTGATATATTGGCATAACATCAATTTCTGACAATGGCCCAACATCAACTCATGACATTGGCCCAACATAACATTATGATGTGGGTGGGCTCGAGGTTAAAATGTCCGCTAGCCAAACATTGTCACAACATCATTCTGTGATGTTAAGCCAACGTCAATTTCCGCCAATGGCCCAATAAAAATCGATTAGACATGAATATGACATCTCAATGATGACGCCATAGCGATATCCTGCCGATGTCAGCCTCTGGCAGCTATGAAACAAGTCGGCAAATGGTCATAAAACTGATGTTGCGCCAATGTCAATAGTCCGATATGAATATGACATCTCATAAATGACGACTAATTATGTATGCATGGTGTACGTATCACGAACTCGTGTGGGAGGGATTCAAAGTTTGACAAAAAGTTGACATTTGTCTGTTAATCAGGCACTTTTACCAATACCTATAATTATACTCACTTTCCCCTAATTCTTAGAAAGCACAACGGAATAACCCTGTTAGTCACCTGACATTGTGACAACGTTGGGCCGATGTAAAATTCGTTGTAAGAGGACGTTGGGTCTACATTAAACATGCGACGTAAAAATGTCCGCCAGCCCAACATCAGCGCGGCGGTTTTTTTTTTAATGCTGACCCAACGTCATTTTGCGATTTCGGCCCAATATCAATTATTGACAATGGCCCAATGTCAGTTCTAACGTATGCCCAACGTCGATTCCTGACGTTGAGAGAACATCAAGTTCTGACGTTGGCCCGACGTTAAAATGTCCGCCAGCCCAACATCGTAACCACGTCATTTTGTGATATTGGCCTAACGTCAATTTTTGACAATGGCCCAACATCAACTCATGACATTGGCCCAACATAACATTATGATGTGGGCTCGAGGTTAAAATGTCCGCTAGCCAAACATTGTCACAACATCATTCTGTGATGTTAAGCCAATGTCAATTTCCGACAATGGCCCAACACCGAATCCTGACATAGGAGAGATATATACAATTCTGATGTGGGCTCGACGTTAAAATGTCCGCCAGCCCAACATTGGCCCAATGTCATTTTGTGATGTTGGCTTACCATTAATTGTTGGCACTGGCCCAATGTCAGTTACCCAACAAAGGGCCAACATCAAATTCTGACGTTGGCCCGACATTAAAATGTCCGCCACTCCGACATTAACCCAATGTTATTAATTTAACCTCAATATGACATTTCAATTATGACGTCACACCGATATCCTGCCGATGTCAGAATTAGCAGCAATAAAACAAGTCGGCAAATGGTCATCGAATCAATGTTGCACCAATGTCAATACTCCAACATGAATATGACATGTCAAATATGCCGTCGGGCTAATATCGCGCGAATATCGGAACTGGTAGCAATATAGAAGGTAGGAAATTTATGTCGGGCCAATGTCATTACTCCGATATAAATATGAGACCCCAAATATGATGTCGGTCCGATATTGTGCCGATGTTAGAACTTGTTAGCAATTTAAGAGTTCTGTAAATGGTGTTTAGTTTGATGTCAGCCCGATGTAATTTATTAGACATCTGTACTATGACGGCAAACATATATTCCGTCGAAGACAGAACCTTCAGCAACGGAACAAGTCGGCAAATGGTAAAATTAATGTCCTGTCATTAATCCGTCATAAATATGACAAATGGTCATAAAATTGATGTTGCGCCGATGTCAATAGTCCTACATGAATATGACATCTCATAAATGACGTCGGGCTAATTTCGCGCCGATGTTGGAACTGGTAGCAATTAGAGAGGTCGGTAAATGGTTGTGAAATTGATGTCGGGTTATTAAGGAGACAAAAATATGAAATATCAATTCTGACGTCGAACCGAAATCCTGCCGATGTCAGAATGGGCAACAATGAATCAACTCGGCTATTAAGTTGATGTTGAGCCGATGTCAATAATCCGACATGAATATGACATGTGCAATGTGACGTCGTGCTAATATCGCGCCGATGTCGGAAATGATGGCAATTCACGAGGTCGGTAAATGGTAGTAAAATGTCGGTCCAATGTTATTAATTAGACATCAATGTGACCTCTTTAATATGATGTCAAGCCGATGTAAGAACTTGCAGCAATGACACAACTCGGCACATGTTCATTAAATTGATGTTGTGGCGACGTCAGTGATTAGACATGAATATGACATCTCAATGATGACGCCATAGCGATATCATGCCGATGTCAGAACTGGCAGCATGAAACAAGCCGGCAAAATGGTCGCCAGTTCCGACATCGGTACAACATTGACCCAACGTCATATTTGAGCTGTCATATTTATGTATATTTAATAACATAATCCCAACATCAATTTTACAATCTTTGACCAACCTCTTAATTTGCTACCAGTTCCAACATCGGCCCGATATTAGCCCGACGTCATATTTGAGATCTCTTATTCATGTCGGATTAATGACATGGGCACGACATTAATTTAATGACCATTTGCCGACTTGTTCCATTGATAACGGTTTTGACATCGACAGGATAACGGTTTGACGTCATATTTCAGATGTCTAATTAATTACATCGGCCCGACATCAAATTAACAACCATTTATTATAACGACCTCTTAATTTGCTAGAGCTCTATCATCGGCACACTGTCGAACCGACGCCATATTTTAGATGTCATATTTAAGACGGATTAATGGCAGGACATTAATTTTACCATTTGCCGACTTGTTCCGTTGCTGAAGGTTCTGTCTTGGACGGAATATATGTTGCCGTCATAGTATAGTATAGTATATGTATAATAAATTACATCGGGCTGACATCAAACTAAACACCATTTACAGAACTATTAAATTGCTAACAAGTTCTAACATCGGCACAATATCGGACCGACATCAAATCTGGGGTCTCATATATTCATGTCGCAGTATTGACATGGGCGCAACATCGATTTGATGACCATTTGCCTACTTGTTTTATTGCTGCCAATTCTGACATCGGCAAGATATCGGTGTGACGATATAATTGAGATATCATATTGAGGTCCAATTAAAAACATTGGCCCGACATCAATTTCACAACCATGTACCGACCTCTTAAATTGCTACCAGATCCAACATCATCACGATATCGGACTGACGTCTTAATAGAGATGTCATATTTATGTAGGAGTAATGACATCCGCCCGACATCTATTTAACAACCTTTCACCGACCTTTAAAATTGCTATAAATTCCGACATCTGTGCGGTATAGGCCCAAAGTTGTATTTGAGTTGTCATATTTATGTTTAATTAATAACATTGGCCCAACATAAATTTCACAACGTTTTACCGACCTCTTAAATTACTACCAGTTCCAACACCGGGGCGATAGAAGGCCGATTTTATATTTGAGATGTCATATTCATGTCGAATTATTGACATCGGCACAACATCCATTTAATGACTATTTAATGATTAGTTACATTGGTGCCATTTATGACATCGGCAGGATATCGCTTTTGCGTCATAATTGAGATGTCATATGGATGTCCAATAAAAAACATTGTCCGACATCAATGTTACAACCATTTACCGACCTCTTTAATTGCTACCAGTTCCAACATCGGCGCGAAATTATCCCGACGTCATATTGGAGATGACATATTCATGTCAGAATATTGACATCGGCTGAACATCGATTTCATGACTATTTGCCGACTTGTGTCATTGCTGCCAATTCTGACATCGGCGCGATATCGGCTTGACGTCATATTTGTGATGTCATATTGATGTCCAATTAATAACATCCGTCCGACACCTCTTAAAATGATACATTCCGACTTCGGTACAACATTGGCCCAACGTCATATTCATGTTGGTTTATTGACATCGGCCCAACATTAATATTACAACACTCTATCGAGCTCTTAAATTGGTATCAGTTTCGGCATTGGTGCGATTTTAGCGCGACGTTTTATTTGAGACGTATTTTTTCGTCAGCTTAATGACATCGGCACGACATTCAACTACAACCATTTTCCGACTTATTTAATTTCCAAAACCTCAAACTTAAATTCGACGTTGGCGAAATGTTGGCGCGACGTCTGTTTGCCGACGACCTGCCGACACCGGTCCGATGTCAGTTAGCTAGCTGGGTACTTATAATATTTTTGTTAACTTGCTTTGAGAATCTATAATGAATTAAATTTCGTGTAATCGATTACAAACATTAGTAATTCAAAAGTAAAGAAAAAAAGTATTGCTATCGGGCAATTCATGATCGATTATAAGCGATCGTAAGTGAAATGAAAATTTTCGATTTTTGGAATCATTTATATTAAAAAATATACTTTTGTCATGTCCTTGCTGCTGTATATAATTTATAAAGATATATAAGAATATAAATAACACATGTAAATAGTGTTATGAATATGATTTGAAGGTGGATTATTTCAGATTCAACGCTCTGAAATTACTAACCATTACAAAACATACATGCTAAGAAGAGGTGTATATATATTATACCGATTGCCACCTGTGTTTGTAGGACGATAGGATGATAGGTTAGGATTAGGCAATAGGTGTAGGAATAGGATATGAATAGAATTATGATTTATGAATGTGTGTAAAGGTTAAACAAAGTACATGGAGCAAACGTGGAATCTATGCATGTCTTCACATTTCTTTTTACGTTTTTGATGTTGGTCCTACGTCGGTCATTTGACATTGGGCCATTGTCAAATTGTGATCTTGGTCCAGCATCAGAAAATGACGTTGGGCCAATGTTGGGTTAGTGGACATTCAAACGTCGGGCGAACGTCAAGATTTGATGTTGGGCAAACGTCAAGATTTGATGTTGGGCCAACAATAAAAAAATAACGTTGGGCTAATGTCGGGCTGGCGGACATTTTAATGTCGGGCCAACGTCAGAATTTGATGTTGGACCAACTTCAGGATTTGATATTGGGCCATTGGCGGAAATTGACGTTGGGCCAACATCACAGAATGATGTCGTGACAATGTTGGGCTAGCGGACATTTTAACCTCGAGCCGACATCATAATGTTATGTTGGTCCAATGTCATGAGTTGATGTTGGGCCATTGTCGGAAATTGACGTTATTCCAATATCACAAAATGACATAGTGACGATGTTGGGCTGGCGGACATTTTAACGTCGAGCCCACATCAGAATTTGATATCTGTCCTATGTCTGGATTCGGTGTTGGGCCATTGTCGGAAATTGACGTTGGCTCAACATCACAGAATGATGTCGTGACAATGTTGGGCTAGTGGACATTTTAACCGCGAGCCGACATCATAATGTTATGTTGATCCAATGTCATGAGTTGATGTTGGGCCCTTGTCGAAAATTGACGTTATGCCAATATCACAAAATGACGTAGTGACGATGTTGGTCTGGCGGACATTTGTAACGTCGAGCCCACATCAGAATTTGATATCTGTCCTATGTCATGATTCGGTGTTGGGCCATTGTCGGAAATTGACATTTGCTAACATACCAAAATGATGTTGGGACAATGTTGGGCTGGCGGACATTTTAACGTCGGGCCGACGTCAAAACTTGATGTTCTCTCAACGTCAGGAATCGATGTTGGGCCTACGTTAGAACTGACATTGGGCCATTGTCAATAATTGATGTTGGGCCGAAATCGCTAAATGACGTTGGGCCAGCATTAAAAAAAGACACCGAGCTGATGTTGGGCTGGCGGACATTTTAACGCCTCGGTGACGTCGCATGTCGCATGTTGGCCCAACGTCCCCTTACAACGAAAATGACATCGGCCCAACGTTGGCACGACGTCAGGTGGCTAGCTGGGTTGTTTTGATAACAAAACCAGACGAAGCGAGAGAAATACGACCCATCATGCACGCGCGAGGGCGAGGGATAGAAGTTTGGAAAGGATCGGAAGTTATAGGAATTCGAGAAATGAAAGGAATTAAAAACATAGTCCAGTGTGTAGATTCAAGGAATGTGCTAAGATCAACAAGTGTAGTTTTAGGAATGAGAGGCGAAGCGAAGAGAAATAGAGAGAGGGAGAGTGAATGTCCAACCATGGTCCAACTGACTAATTCATGACAAAACACATTACTGCAGTACGACTATTATATACAATAAGTGAGAATTATCAAATCTATACCCATACCATATCAAAATTCATAACAATATGATGGTTCCTATAAAACTTCAACTCGTGTATTGTTAACATATATGAGTTATTTAAATTCAATTCAATTTCATTTATTCACTTTCATTTGAAATAAAAAATAATACATAGATATATACACAAATTAGGATTCACAGTACAAAGCAAAATGAAAATAGGAAATTATAAAGAAAGCCAAATAGCCTTGAACCAAATATCATTTTGAATTTTTGGCATCTATGTCCCTTATGTCGTGGAATGACCCACTTGATGGATGTCACGCGAGTCACGCAAAAGGTAGATTTGTTACAATTACAGTAAATTTAAATTACTATTAAACAAATGTTTAAATATACTTAACCCTAATAAGGCCGGGGGGCCATAACGCCCCCCCCTCCCCCCCTCCGCGATTTTTTTCGATTGCTCCAAAACGCGGTAAGATGACGCGCCGCTGCTTGGTGACTCTTTTTTTTTAGTCTTGCGCATATTTGAAAACAAACATTTTGAAAATCGGACCTACCGTTACGAAGTCACGTGACCTTTTGTCTATGCATGTCAGCCCAAAAATCGCTCGATTTCGTGATTTGTGTACAAAACATATGGAAATATCAGTTTTCGTAAAAAGAGGTATATCATTGGTTATTTGGTCTTGTTTACATTGTATATGTTTGTTTTGGCGTTCAAAATTGTTGAATTATAGTTAGAAATAAAATAAACAACAAAAACAATAAAATACATAAGTAAAAAAAACAAAGAAATACATAATAAATTATCAAAAACAATAGGAAACATAAGGAAGAACCTGGCTCTTCCAGATTTTTTGTCGTATTATCATTCCAAATGCTCTAAAGAATATATGTAGTGAAAACCAATGTCTAATTGTGAAAAATATATGATTTATGGGTAAAAATATGAATTTTATGACCTTATTTGCATAAATTACTATAAATATGCAAATTAATGAATTTTTCAAAAAATTCAAATTTCCATTGTATTCTATACACTTCACTTATCATGCGTGAAAATAAAAAGACCTCAAATAGCCCGGCCTTTTTAGGGTTAAATAGTAATAATGCCAAATGAGATAGAGTTTGAATGCAATCAATGTAGCTCTAGTTTTTACATGTTTTAAGATATATTTTATGGAACATAAATTTGATAAGAACATTTTAGAAGTAAAAATTAACTGTTATACAGTACATGTAAAGTGCGAGTCAAAAAAAACGAAACCGGACTTTGATAGCTTATAAATCCACAAATATATAAATATAAATATTGATTATGGTATCATGTTAAAGCTTGGGAAATTGCCTTTAAAATTATATATCGTACGCTCTAATCACTTCACGCTTCACCGATTGCCACCTAATTATCCAAAGGCATGCAAAAACTACCCGTGTCCAAGTTTGCAGTGTTCTTGTTTTGTGAATGGTTGCATCTTTTGTTTGATTTCCAAATAACTTCAACCTACATGTCCTATTCAGGGGCCCCTGCCTTCAAAAAGTGGGGTTGCTGATGGGAGGACAGTGTGGGATCCCCTTCCACCCTGACAGACATGAAAAACACTGGCAACCAGCTGGTATTTTGTTTTGATTCACCAAAGGATATTCTTGAAATGTTCTTTTGAAAAAATAACGGTAAACAGACGCATTCATTTATGATAAACACAACAAAAAAGTCCCCCCTAATCAAAATAATGTAACTTTTTAACAAAAATGTTTTGAGCAAAATAACTTGGCAGGATTGTTCCTACTCTAATTCACTATACTAACTTCTGTGTGAAAATCAAACTTGTCCTTCGAGTCATGCATGAGTGAGCTCACAATAAAGACAAAATTGTCCATTTTCAAAAGTCACATGACTCTTGTGACTTTTGAAAAGTGACAATTTTGCCTTCAAAGTGTGCTCACTCATTCATGACTCGACGTATAAATTTCATTTTCACACATAAGTTAGTCAGTAAGTGTAGAAACAATCCTGTCAAGTTATATTTCACAAAACCTCTTCGTTTAAAAGTTACGTTTTTTTTATTAGGGGGGACTTAGTTTTTTGGTTGTGTTTAGAACAAGACAACGGCAAACTTGGACACGGGTAGTTTTTGCATGACTTTTGATAATAAGGTCGCGTTCGATGAAGCGTAAAGTGATCGAAATGTGTGATGTATCATTCTAAAGGCAATTCCCCAAGCTTTAATATGATACCAATATCAAGATATACAGTATATGTTTATAATTGTGGATTTATAAGCTATCAAAGTCCGGTTTCGTTTTTTTTTTTTACTCGCACTGCATATGTATACATGCAGCCAGATGAGGATCACTTAATTCCTTGCTGCTCAAGCATTTCATCTCACCTGGTAGTGCATATTTTGGTAAACGAGGGGGAGGGGGCGAAGGAGAGGCAATGGAGTGAAGTGACCAACACAGTAGCGGGCCCAGAGTTTTTAATGAGAGTGGGGGGGGGGGGGGACAAAAATAGTTTTTAACCAAATGACACCTAAGTCAACGGGTATTGTATGCACGCGTAGCACACAATATATGACAAGACCATACAATTACAGTTGATAGCATGACAATTGAGAAGGTGGATAGTTATATACACCTTGGTTAAACTCAGCATCATACTCAGAGATGAGAATCTTCCAATCTCCCTCAAAAGACAAATCTTCAATCAATGTATTGAATTTGCTTGTTTACAAGTATGGTATTTTGTTGTATAACTATTTTCTATGACTTGGCGATTTTCGAGTAAATTGATCCTATTTTCCCCCTATTTATGTTTACAACTTTTAAAAAACTATTTTATATGACTTGGTGATTTTCAAATAAATTAAAACTATTTTTTTTCTCTATTTATTTTTACTTCAATTCTGATCAATTTCTGAGCTATATTCTTTGCTTTTTTATGTTGCTATTATTTTCAAGTAAATTTGCAATCCAGTATATAAGTGCACGCATGTCAGTAAACCAAATAATATATTGCATATTTTTACATGTTTTTATACATGAATTTAAGCTTCTTTAATAGGTACTTTGATTTAAAAAATATTGCAAATTAAACAAAATCCTTAAATTCTTAAATCCAACTGAAATTTGAATGATCCTGGATCATACCTTGGTGAGGTTACTAAACAACCTAATCAATAATGACCATAATAATATAACACTTATTCTGTATAATCCAATAAATGTTTTGTATTTTCAAATTTCATGCATGAATACATGTACATATAATTATGCCCAAATTATTATACTGTCTCACCCACTAGATTTCATGTTACTATGATAAAATTCCCTTAATATCTAAATTGCATGTTTGATAGTACATTTACCTATGAAGCATAGATTTTATTATTTTTTTTAATCATCGAATAAGATTTATTCCGATTGAATATATTTATTGATATTTCAGCCGTTTCTAAACCGATTTTGATCCAATGAAGTTTATTATGCCATTAAAATGGTATATGCTCTTTCAAATTGCCTTTCTATTTCCCCGTTTAGAGTGGACACAACACCAACTATGGTTCCTTCCACTCTATGCCAATATTATGAATCAATTAGATATTTACTAATTACCCACAAATTTATTGATTTCATGGGAAATGACTGTCGAATTCTTTTTCTTGAGGAAAAATTACATACAGAGAGCCTAATTGTGAAAATTAGGCCATCTAGACACTGTAGCTCCTTTAATGAATGACTTCTTTACAAAAAGAAAACAAGAAGAGGGGTATTTAAAATATACAATATTTCAACAAAAGAAAGCAAATTTAATATTGAATTATTGAATTACTGAATACCCCGATAGCCGGGGTACTTGTTCCACAATAATATTCTCCAACTAAATTTATTAAAACTATTTTGAGAGCAAGAATGTAGGAATTGGGATGCAGAGAGAGGTAGATGTAAAGAGAAAGACGGGGGGGGGGGGGGGGCATGCTCCTATGACAATGGACAATAATTATAATTTCCTGTACTCCATCATAATTATACTAGTCATTGAAAGAGAGAGACAAACAAATTAGCACAAGATTCAGTGTGTTTCAAAATCCAAATGTACAAATGTGATCATACAATGTACAATTATAACAACTAATACTTCATATTAACTACTGATAAACAACACCTAAATAGTATTTCCCTAGCAAGTATACAACAGCAACACACAATATAAATGTAAAATATTGAACAAGTACAATATATATTTCAAGCAATGTAAAGAGTTATATAATATTTATTTCAATATACACTTTACTGTCCATTTTATTAACTTAAATTATCATTTCAAAACGAAAAAGAAAAGGAAAGAAAGGAAAAAATTAATATCCATTTATTGTTTACCAACAGGAACCCGCGGCAGTGGGGTAAGAGGTCATGGAGCATAAAATAAATATTATAAGATATAAAATACCTTTTATTAAATTAGTGGATAACAAACAATTACTATAATTCAAGGGGGATCAGACCACTTAATGTGCCAGAACAGGAAAAAGGAAAACAAAAAACATGTCGGAGAGGGAGAGAGACAGTCAGTACGTAGTACGTTGAGTTTATGTTTATAGGTGGTATGGAATGGAGAGTGTGCCAGTGTTTATAAACATATGAAAAAAGTGATGAATGGTTGGTAAAATGTGTAGTTTTGTGATTTGATAATTATGTCCTCTGAGTGAAAATGTCACGTAAATGTATGTTCTATTGCCGAGTATTGAGCAAGACTACAGAGTAATATTCCCTAACACATTGCACTGACTTTGTACTCAGTTATTTCATTTTATTTTTCATTTTATTTTATTTCAACCAAATATCACAATATATACATTGTAAAATACAAGAAAATCAACAAATGGTTGAGGTGCCCCTTGAAAACAAAGCTTGTGAGCGGGGCACCTTAAGAACGTAATCAACTAATTAACTAAATACAATTGAACAAATAATTACTAATTAAAACATAGGGCAAAACAACTAATACATCGCATACACACCAAAATAATGAAAACTGATTAAGGATTTAAATAAAGCAGAAGATAACAGAAGGAGTAAAGGGGTTAAGGAGAAGAAGAGTGAAATATAAGGAATAGGAATGGAACACAAATGCACAATAATATACAAGATAAGAATTTAATAACAAATATGGACACTACTCATATAATAATACTTGCACAGCTAACTCAATATACACTTTACTGTCCATTTTATTAACTTAAATTATCATTTCAAAACGAAAAGGAAAAGGAAAAAAAGGAAAAATTAATATCCATTTATTGTTTACCAACAGGAACCCGCGGCAGTGGGGTAAGAGGTCATGGAGCATAAAATAAATATTATAAGATATAAAATACCTTTTATTAAATTAATGGATAACAAACAATTACTATAATTCAAGGGGGATCAGACCACTTAATGTGCCAGAACCGGAAAAAGGAAAAATAAAACATGTCGGAGAGGGAGAGAGACAGTCAGTACGTAGTACGTTGAGTTTATGTTTATAGGTGGTATGGAATGGAGAGTGTGCCAGTGTTTATAAACATATGAAAAAAGTGATGAATGGTTGGTAAAATGTGTAGTTTTGTGATTTGATAATTATGTCCTCTGAGTGAAAATGTCACGTAAATGTATGTTCTATTGCCGAGTATTGAGCAAGACTACAGAGTAATATTCCCTAACACATTGCACTGACTTTGTACTCGGTTATTTCATTTCATTTTTCATTTTATTTTATTTCAACCAAATATCAAAATATATACATTGTAAAATACAAGAAAATCAACAAATGGTTGAGGTGCCCCTTGAAAGCAAAGCTTGTGAGCGGGGTACCTTAAGAACATAATCAACTAATTAACTAAATACAATTTTACAAATAATTACTAATTAAAACATAGGGCAAAACAACTAATACATCGCATACACACCAAAATAGAGAAAACAGATTAAGGATTGAAATAAAGCAGAAGATAACAGAAGGAGTAAAGGGGTTAAGGAGAAGAAGAGTGAAGTATAAGGAATAGGAATGGAACACAAATGCACAAAAATATACAAGATAAGAATTTAATAACAAATATGGACACTACTCATATAATAATACTTGCAAAGCTAACTCTAATTATCATTACTTAAAAACAATGTACATGTAGTTATACTTTCAAATGACTAATTATAGTTTTGGGTAAATCTAGTGAGCAACTTATGTTTACTTAATTTTTAAAACTTTGATAAGTTTGAACTAAACCCCTCAAAAAAAGTTCGGAAACTCAAGTTTGATCGATCATATCTCTCGTATTTTTTAATAAGCATATTCGAAATTGGTGTCACAATAAAGCCTCATTATATACCTTTCAAACGGTGCATTATGTGTAGTGGTTATGCAATTGGGGCGATTGCAGTAGCCCAGAGAATAGGGGGAGGCAGGAAGTGAAATGTCGCAAAATGGCTCAATGCGTTTAATTTACGAGTGCATGACTGTGCTGACCAGTTTTTTAAAAGTTCACTTTCTATTGAATACTGCCACCCTTTCCATTCATCAAAATCATTGGAAATTGATACCATTTTAATGGAAATGATCTCTTCATTACGATGGCATATTAATCGTAAGGATTATGCAAATGGGGTGTGTGCAGCGAACCGGAATATGGAGACGGGTCGAGTGTGAAATCAAACAAAAAGATATGGAGTTGACACAAAATCAGAGCGTTGCATTTTTTTCGAGCTTTTGGGAGGATTTTTTAGCATTTCAAATAAAATATTCATGATTTAAATTGATATCAACGGAAAGCCCAACAACTCTTCTGTATGAAAATGTAAAATTTATAATGATTTTAGTAAAGGGCGGCTGCAGGGAGATGAATGTGGGGGAGCTTCAAAAGTGACCCATTTCAAAACGCTCTGATTTCAAGGCACAACTGAGTCACTATTCATGCGTTTTCAATTGAATTCTTCTCATTCATGGCCAACTCATTCAAGTCGCATTCTCCACACAATGGTACAAGATACCGACATCAAATCAGGGGCCTGTGCCCCCCCCCAATAATTTTGAAAAAAAAACCAATAGAAAACATATTAAGAGGCCATATTTTTGAAAAAACAAAGAAATACATAAGGTGTTCCCCCCAATAATTTTGTGTGCCCCCCCCCCCCCCCCCCCAATCAGTCCGACCACGCTATGCCACTGGGTGGCAGTATTCAATAGAAAGTGAACTTTTAAAAAACTGGTCAGCACAGTCATGCACTCGTAAAGTAAATGCATTTAGCCATTTTGCGACATTTCACTTCCTGCCTCCCCCTATTCTCTGGGCTACTGTCATTGTTTATTTCAGGATTGTCTTAAATCACTGCTGCAAAGTGTAAAAGCATGATCAAATGGATCTATAACACTAGCGTACCCAATTGGGGGGGGGGGGGGGGGGGGGGTAGAGGGGGGCAGTCTGCCCCCCCCCCCCCGACGAGTGACAAGCAAGCAAAAAGGAAGGAAGAAAGAAAGAAAGAAAAAAGGAAGGAAGAAAAAAGAAAGAAAAAAAGGAGGAAAGAAAAAAAAAAGGAAAGAAAGAAAGAAAGAAGGAAAGAAAGAAAGAAAGAAAGAAAGAAAGAAAGAAAGAAAGAAAGAAAGAAAGAAAGAAAGAAAGAAAGAAAGAAAGAAAGAAAGAAAGACAGATGAAGAAAGAAAGAAAAGAAAGAAAGATGAAGAAAGAAAAGAAAAGAACGGGTAAGGCGGGCCTGTGTAAGCAGTGTTATGCGGGGGAGGGGGAGGTAAGTTCCGCATAAGGCCTATGGATGGGTATAGTTTTGAACGATTGTGGTTCTCATGAATGTCAAGTCAATACTTTCGTTTATACTTCAAACTGCTTTGGTACATTTATGACTCACACCATTTTGTCCCTTCTTTTCTTCATATCAGAGAGATATCTCAGTAAGCCAATAAGAAAAACCGACAGATCCTAAAGATGCAATATTGCACCTTCAAGATGCAAAACGGTGAAGGATCAACACTTTTGCCGAAAGGTGCAATGTTGCATTTATAGGTGCTCCCGGTGGGGCAACGGTGTGCACCTATATAGGTGTAAGATTGACCCAATTTTCTTAGTGTGTGCAAAGACAAATGTTTTATTCTTAAAGGAGAAATTTAAAGAAAAACCCTAAATATGAAGATATTCATATCTACAGAAAGCTTATAAGCCATACAATGAGCTTGAATGACATTCAAACAATATAACACTTCCGTAAAAGCGAAATTAGGGTGAAAACATCACCCTATTCTCTGGGACAAACAAAAAATATGTAACAAATGGCAGTTATCAGGTATAAAAATGGGAACATTAATTTTCAAGCTCGCTCCACTCAGTCGCATACATAATATTTCACAACCTCGGGTGGTTATATATTACCGTTCATAACGCCATATCATAAGACGTAAAACGAATATACCCATATAATAATATTGAAACAAATGGCAATTTTCCGATGTGAAATTGCAAAAAAATTCAAGCTCGCTCCGCTCGCTCGCATACATAATACTTCACCCCCTCGGGTGATAGTATATTACCTTCATTACGCCATAATTTTATCATAATACCGAATATACCCATACAATAATAATAGTAAAACAAATGGCAATTTTCCGATGTGAAATCGCAAAAATTGTCAAGCTCGCACCGCTCGCTTGCATACATAATACTTCACCCCCTCGGGTGATAGTATATTACCTTCATAACGCCATATCATAAGACATAAAACGAATATACCCATACCGTTAATATTGAAACAAATGGCAATTTTCCGATGTGAAATTGCGAATATTCTAAAGCTCGCTCCGCTCGCTCGCATACATAATACTATATATTACCTTCAATACGCCATATCATATACCGAATATACCCATACAATAATATTGAAACAATTGGCAATTTTCCACTCCCTCGCAGTTGTCCCGTTAATAGAAACATTGTCATTACCAGTGATAATGTTACCACTGATTTTGTCAAAATTCAATATATTTAAAATTGTTTGTGAATAATGTTTTCTTTTAAACCAAAAAAGATTGCAATCGCCCGATCGCAAATATTAATATCAATAAGATCCCCACTGTATATTGGGACACCCCCTAGTCCCCCCCCCCCCCCCATTCACCCCCTTCCACACCCACACATCCCCCTTGCTCGTCCAAATCGCTTGCCCCCCCCCCCCCCCCCTGACGAGGTATGCCAGGTACGCCACTGATCTATAATAACATTGTCCAGGACTCGTGTTTATTGGCAATATGGGTATGACTTTGAGCCGCTTTAAGGACCCCCTTTTTCAGAGCCGATCCGGCCGCTCCTAAGGGTATCATTATCATTTTTTGTAAAGGCCGATCGTCGCTCTTAAAGGGAAATGCCAGTAGTGGGAAACGCCCCGCACACAAAAAATGAAATATACGCTCTCATGTACCAATCATGTGAAAGAATATGTTTTTACTAATACGGGATGATACAAATTTTGCCTGGAAACCGCCTACTAATTGATATATTTGGTAAATTATAAAGCTATCTACTGTGCATTTATATCTCGCCGATGGTTGATATACACCCGCGTGCGATGCGTGTTAATCCTATGGCAAATGCGCACATGGTAATTCGCACGAGCGAATCGCTCAAATTAATGAGCGATGTGGCCAGCG